>JAJTWR010000416.1:252500-290000 GCA_021613335.1 Whitmania pigra | reverse complement strand
AAAATTATAACTTTATAATAACATAATATAATAAAATATTGTTATAGTATAATTAATTTCTATTTGAAGTAAGAAATATCGGCAGAATATTTATTGTAAATAATAATATTTATTAGTATTATTATTATAATACTAATAATACTAATACTATTATTATTATAATACTAATAATACTAATTATTATTATTTTTGTTACTTCTGTTGTTGATGATGTTGTTGCTGTGGTCGTTGTTATTATGGCAATATTGCAGCATATGGATTTAGCGGGACATTTAATAGTGACATAAAAGTCAATCAAACAAGATGGATGCCGTGACGTCACGTGATTACGAACAAAAAGGAGGATAATTTGTTCGCCATCATGGTCATCGTCATCGTCGTCATAATCGCCATCATCATAATCATAATCATCATAATCATCATCATCATCGTCATCGTCATTGTCATCATCATCATCATCATCGTCATCGTCATTGTCATCAACATCATCATCGTCATCATCATCACCACCGATGAATATGAATAAATTACATGTACATGTTGACCTCGATATTATCTCGGTAGAGTGAATTTGAGTTCAGTTAATTACGGTTTCAGGAAAATCAAAGTTTTCATCATTTTCTCGACGTCGCTATAATCATTACCATTATCCGTGTCGAAAGCATAGTCATTATTGTCTTCAATATGGCCTTCATCATCATTATCATCGTCGTCACTATCATCATCATCATCGTCGTCGTCACTATCATCATCGTTATCATCGTCGTCACTATCATCATCATTATCATCGTCGTCACTATCATCATCATTATTTTCGTCGTTATAATTACGAATCGATCATTTACATGTCGTAAAACATTTACAAGAAATTTAGACAATTTTTTTTTTAAATTCCCTGTCTGAATCCAAGTTATCATAAAATCTCTCATTCGATGGAATAAATCATCAGATGTTAGTTATAAACGCTGTTGAGATATGCTGGGATTTGAACTCCTAATGGTGTCACACCAAGTCTTAATCACTCGCCTACCGACGCCTAGTAATCATATTTCATAATAACAAATAATAACTCATAATAACCCGTAATGACTCATAATATCTCATAATAACTCATCATAATAAACAAAACAGTTCGATACATGGAGCACCTTTGTTGAAGAAAACTGCTCTTAAAATACTTAAGAAACTGAATTTCTCTTTAGACTTTGATTAATGTTGATAGTCGAGGATAGTCAACGATGGAAAAGTAAACTCAACTTTTAAGAGTACAAATGAGTCATGAAATGATGGAATTACATCCAAATAACTGCATTCATCAATGAATTTCCTAACGCTAGCATTGCATTAGCTTTAAAAAGAAAAGCTAAAAATTACTCTTGATACGTGAGAAAGTTTCATATCTAAACATGTCATTTCATATCTAATTTTGTACCCCGGATAACCCCGGCAACTGAGCCCCTGTCGATTCCTAGTCACAATTCTCATCATCCTCACCATCATTATAATCGTCATCTTAGTCATCACCATTGTCAGCATTATTGTTTGACGGACGATAACATTTTCATCATGATCATGATCATCATTATCATCATCATCATCATCGTAATGACGATTATTAATCTTGACTTTGATTAAATTCCTATCGGATTGTTTTCTTGGCTACATAAAAACCAAGCATTCCGATAGAAATAAAAGATGCAAAGAAATTGTTTCAAATAAATGTAAATTAATAAAATAATTAAATAAATAAATAAATATCAGCTAATCATTTTAACAACAACAACATCCAGTAGTTGTTGAAATTTTTTTTGTATCTTTTGATAACGACTGATTAGTTTCGCTTCATTGCTCCGAACGGCAGTAAAACCAGCATCTCAAGATGCATGAAAACATAATTTTTTACAATTCCAGTAAGGAAAGGGAACGAAACATCCAGTCTCCTCATCATGATCATCATCTGGAAGTCATCCATGATTTGACAGATTGCAAAGTTGCCAGTCACGCTATGCGAATGCGTCTGCTATAAATGGAGTGACATTGAGTCAATATCTGGCATCAGAGGCTTTCAGTTTGGATGTCCGCTCCACTGAATTTGGGGGTGGATCGCATGTGCCCCGTTAAAAGGAGGTTTTCTTGACACCGGGTATGCAAATGAGGGGCAGCATTGTGACTGATTTTATAACGACTCTAAAGAAGCAATAAACAAAATGTAAAACATTTATTAACAGCAATAAAAAAATAAAACACGGTGAATAAACGACGAAATAATAATAACATTAACAACAATTATGGTGATAATAATAATAATAATAATATAATAATAATAATATAATAATAATAATAATAATAATAATAATAATAATAATAATAATATAATAATAATAATAATAATAATAATAATAATAATAATAATAATAATGTCTACTTAAGTTCTTTGGCCATTACCTTATGCTGCAATTCTCTCGTCCAAATCATCACATGGTTCTTCGTTTGAGGATGTTTTTTATTCTTCAACATTTTTTAATTTCTTCAATTCTTTAAATTTTTTAAATTCCTTGAATTCCTTGAATTCCTTCATTCCTTCAATTCCTTCATTCCTTTTATTTCTTCCACCAATCCTATACAAGGACTCACAACCGTTACGTTACTTTGTTATTCTTATTTCGATCATCAACATTTTCCAAAGTATCTCACGTGTAACTAACTCCATTAGTGAAAAAAAAAATTATTTATTTTACAAAATCTAAAAAAAATCTAGTTGCAATTTGTGGCAAAAAGCCAGAGATGTTAAAATTTTCAAATAATTTCATAATATATAATAATTACAATAATTACAATAATTGCAATTATTTACAATAATTACAATAATTAATTGCAATTATTTTTGCTGCAATAATTCGAAAGAAGCTTTTCACAAGAACAATGCAAACGGAAACTTCAGAAGTAGGAAAAAAGATTCCAGGTAAAAGTTAAAAAGTTAAAAAGTTAAATAACGAATTTAAAACTTGTTCTTGTTTTCTTCCTCTTCGATTCCGCGTTTAACCAGCTTTCCGTGAAGCGCTTATTAGCTGGCTCACGAGACTTACCAGTCACGTGCCTAGCGAGCACATGGCGCCACGTAATTGCGCGCATTACATTAGATAACTGACGCGTTGGAGTAAGACACCTTTATCAATTCCTTTGGCACAGACAAACAAACAGACAAACAAACAAACAAGATTCGATAGAATTCTCGTTCGTTAACAATTCCATTTTGACAAGTCTTGAAATGGGAGATTTTTATGGCGCCTAACATGTTTAGCGGCCAATGTGTTTAGCGCCTAACGTGTTTAGCGCATTATCAGCATTCAATCATGGCAGACCAATACAATACAATACAACACATGAATGGACGGTGACATATTTTTACACTTCCTCTTTTTCCTAAAGAACCACAGACGACTGTGGTTGGTTTATGGGACCACTCCAACGGTGTGTATTGCATTTTTGGGCCAGGATCGTTCAAAATTGCTGTGGAGACTCTCGAGTCATTACAACTATCACTATCATCACAACCTCTACAACTATCACTATCATCACAACCTCTACAACTATCACTATCATCACAACCTCTACAGCTATCACTATCATCACAACCTCTACAACTATCACTATCATCACAACCTCTACAGCTATCACTATCATCACAACCTCCACAGCTATCACTATCATCACAACCTCTACAACTATCACTATCATCACAACCTCTACAACTATCACTATCATCACAACCTCTACAGCTATCACTACTAACACCACCACTATCATCACCACTATCGTCACTATCCTTTTCACTGTTATATTCGTCCTCGACGTCATAACAATCATCATCATCATCACAACATTACTTGAAACTTCTTTCCGACTTTTGGAAAGTAATTTCGTGAATTTTACACAATTTGTCTCCTGATTCAATTTATTAAAATAATATTTAAAAAATTTTTAAGTTTTAAAATTACAGTCGGAAAATTCGCTGTCAAATATTAAATCAAACTTTAACAAAATTTACAATTGATTTTGTTTGAATACCATCAAATATTTGTTAATATTTTCTTTCCATTTTTCAAAAATCATATTAAATGTTGGAAAAAGAAGTATTTTTATTGATCTATTGTTAACATTTCTCATCTTTCAAATCATGGATGAACGGATTGGTGGATGAATTAATAGATGGCTATGCAGAATAATTGGACGGACAAATGGACGGATAGATAGATAAATAGATAAATTAATGGATGGATGGTTAAGTTGTTGAATGGATAGATAAACGGATGAACAGATGGACGTATGAATGGATAAGTAGATGGATGGGTAGATGAATGGATAAATTGATTGACGGATGGGCGGATGAATGGATGGGAAAGGACTTAAGAAGAGAGCAATAAAAACTGAGCCAATAAAAAGGAGCCAATGGAGAACATCTGGTGTTTGTAACTGCCGCAGCTTCACTTTGCACCCATCCGACTCCGTTTAAAGCATCATCATCATCATCTTCATCATCATCATAATCGTCATCGTCATCGTCGTCGTCATCATCTGATCAGCTACAAATGTCGTCATCACGATGATTGAATAATAATTTGAAATGTTTCGTGCTGGTTCAATTCCTACCTCTGTTCGACAGGAGGCTTCTGCTGTTCCCGGCATTCTTGTCACGTGATCGTTTGTTTGAATGACGTAACAGCAGGTCTACTTCCTGTTCGCTGATCTGCATTTCCGTTGTAAGCGGCGCTGAATTTATCGAAGTGAATTTCAAGCTGAATATTTCGGATTTACATTAATATGGAATCAATAAATATTGAATATTATTAAATATTATTATTATGAATTATGATAAATTCATTTGTAAAATATTCGAATTTAACATATCTTACGTTACAGTTTCAACACAAGTTCTAGAAAATTATAAAAAAATGCAAATCATAGAAAATTGTCATTTTTAAATTAAACTTAAATTAAATAAATTCTCGGAAGATTGGTATTCTTAGAAATCATACTACGCAATTTAATGGAATGTGATTTTTCTGAAATTACTCCAATTTAAGTCAAATTAAATAATTACATGCAATAAATATTTCAAATTAAATAATTAAATGCATTAAACATTCCAAATAGTGGAAAAAATCCAAAACTTTTCTCCTCAAACAAATAAATTAAATCCATCATTTCCTTAATCTTTGGCACGAAATAATGAAGAATTAATTGACAATAAAATAATTTAAAAAATTCTAACAATCGGAACAGTTGATATGCTGAGAAGACCACCTTCCAGTCACGAGGTCACATTCAGACTCAACGACCTCACCTGTGTGGCGGCAACCCCACACACCCACTTCGTTCACCTGGATTCGCAGGTGGTAGGAATATGGCAGAGTTGAAGGCGCTGATGGCGGGAGAACTAGTGATGAAGATGATGAAGACGACGACGATGAAGATGATGATGATGATGATGATGAGGAGGAGGAGGAGGAAGTGTTTTTGGCGAAAGACTGATACTTCCTTCTGAACCAAAAGTGAGATGTATTCGTGGGATCAGAACAGCCGAGGACTGTGAAAAGATATTTCAGGTCAATCTTTTAATAATTTACCACCACCACCAACAACAACAACAGAAACAACAACAACAACAACAACAACAACAACAACAGCAGCAGCAACAACAACAAAAGCAATGATGAAGCACCAGTTCAAAGACATTTAAACACATTTCGGAAGGTGCCGGAATAATTTCTGCTTGAACAGAACACTTTGTAACTTAAGAATTTTCATCTCCTCCTTTTGTAATATTTTAATAATATTCTTAATAAAATGTTTTAATGGCGTCAAATATATTTATTACACTTTACAGTATGATTATATTTTATCAAAGGGTTTTATATTGAAATAACGCGGGAGTCCGCAAATAAGCAAGTTAACTAATAAGTTTATTAGAGCAAGTATTCAGTTAACGGAACTGAATAACACAAGTTAAGGTATCATGAATATTGAAGCAATTAATTAATCTAAAAAAAACTGCATATACAACAATATTTATTTGAAATATTTTAAATGTTGATATTTATTTTATAAATCAAGTTTAGGCATCAAAATCAATTAGTTTTTGACTTTAAAATTCACTTAATTATAATCTCATCGATGATGCAATTACATTAGGACGATTACAATTACATTACTTAAAACTAATTAATTAAACTAATTTAAATTACTTACAGGACTTTAAACCTACCAAGATATAGGCGCGTTTTTGCTGCGTTTGAAGTTCTTAACATCAAATTCAACTTTCGCAAATCGTCATCGATCATCTCATCCATCTATTGCCGCCCGGGCCCAACACGTCTTCATTCGTAACTGCATTTGAAGAGCTCGTCGACTTCATCTCATTGCATGACATCCCGTTCGTCATCTGCGGCGATTTCAATGCACCTGGCACCTGGACAAGGATTCATCACCTCCTGGAGGAATCCATCGAGTCTCACGGACTCACACTTCCATCTTCAAGCGCTCTCAAGTACTCCACTTACTAAAAAAAAATCCACGCCTCGACCCTAGCTCCCCGTCTAATTACAGACCCATATCTAACCTTCCACTATATCGAAGCTACTCACCCATTCTAGAATTCGTCCCCATATTAATAAATCTACTCTTCCAATCTGCCTACAGAGACCGATTTTTTCACATTTTCAACAATTTATCCCACATCTGAAGAAATCACAACTGTGTCGTCATGGTCGGCCTAGATCTATCGGCAGCTTTCGACACCATCAACCATATCATATTGTTAGAAAGACTTCACTTCGACTTCGGTATCGATGGCCTCGCACTCTCTTGTTCCATTCTTACCTCTCCAACAGATCCCAATACGTTAAGCTAGGTTGCCACATTTCCTCTTCTGTTGCTCTCCTTGCTGGTGTTCCTTTCTTAGGACCCTTACTTTTCACTATCTCACCTCACCTCACCCTTGTAAGACATCGTCAAAAATTTCGACGTGTCTTTCCACCAATATGCAGACGACACAAGTCTCTATTCTGTCCTCTCCAGCAACAAAGTCTCCGTTCAACTTGACAATCTGCGAAAGTGAACAGAAGCAATTAATGACTGGCATCTCGTCAACTTTCTCCAACTCAACCCGCAAAAATCTGAAATAATGTTTATCGGCACACCTACGCAACTCAAAAATCTACCCCCATCCTCAATAAATATCGCTGGTACCCTTCTTCCTTCTTCTACTACCCTATAACTCGGTGTTACTTTGGGCTCCCACCTCAGCTTCAAGCAACACGCCTCCTCCATAATAAAATCCTGCAACCATCTCATCTGGGCAATCCGACATATCCGTTCGATCCTTTCGGTTGATATGAATTTTGCTCTTGCACTCAGTCTGGTCCTCTCTCGCCTCGACTACTGAAACTCTCTCCTGTATGGCACTTCTGCCTCCCTTATCCTCTCCATTCAGCGCATCCAAAACAAGTTAGCTAAACTTGTTCTCCTTGACCCTAATGTTAACAGATCCGAGGCCCTGACGCAACTGCACTGGATACCCATGCGTTACCGTATCATCTACAAAATGTGTTTACTCACTTATCGTATCTTAACCACATCCAATCTTCCCTATCTCTATCATCTCATTCATCAATAATTTGCTCATCTTCTACAATTCATCTTCACCAACCGGTTCATAAATCATCCATCGTCAACCGAGGCTTTTCCCATGCTTCGCCCGCCGTCTGGAACAACCTGCCTCCCATCATCCAGTCACAGCCTACGCTCAAGCTCTTCAAGCATCAGCTGAAGACTTATCTTTTCAAGCTATTCCTAAGGAAACCAATGCTCTGACGATACGCATAAAGCGCTTTACAAATAATTAATACAAATAATTAATAATAATTATATAATTATGTAATAATATTATATAATATATTTATAATATTATAATATAATATAATATTATTATTATTATTAACTTCACAATTACATGAGCTTTATATTAATTAAAAAATTTACAATGTTCAGTGATTCAATCACCTTCAAATTGAATGGCAAATCTTTTGAGGTCTGTCGGTGCTGAACCAGCAGTCATCCACACCTTGACCAGGTGGGTGTAGGACAAGTACAGGTGTCTCTTTCGTTCCTGAGCACCGCATATTTCGTAGACCAGATTTCCACCATCTTCTATCATGCCATATCTCGTGCATGATGATGATGATGACGACGATGATGAGGTTGATGATGATGATGATGCTATCGACGATGAATATGAGGATGATGGTGATGACGTAAAAAAGGGAATGATGGATGCTGCAGAAATGCTGTAAAGGTAATAAGACAATTGGTATTAATTGTTTATTGTTGACGCAACTGTAATTAATAATTATGACGTCACGGACAAAATGGGTGGCATTAGGACCAGGGGCGACATAATCCCATGGAATCTTTTAATGTTTCTTGAAAATTAATATTTAATTAAGGGTTTATATTAACTGTATTAATAATTGTATTAATTGGATATTAAGTTAAATAAATTAGTTACATAAAGTATAAATATCTAATGATGGATCTGTTTAATAAACATTTTTGACTTCATTGTGAGGGTTAAATTAGAAAATCAGAATTTTAAGGGAATAATGCAATATCAATGACATCATTAATGCAATTAATGTCATATATCGCAATATTAATAGCCCGATAAATAATTTTAAACATGGTACAATTTTAACAAAAAAAAAATAAAATAAAATAAACTGAATTCAAAATAAACAATGTGGTAATTACGCTTATAAAGATATTTTTTCCAGCGAATAAATCCGAAAAATAAAACAAAATATTTCTCATTCAGGAAGACCTCAGCCAATCAGTCACAGGGTAGGTTTCAGGATAAAAGGGTGCTAGGGTCTGCCCATCAATGCGTGATGTTGTGTCCTTGTGCGGGATGATGAATTGCATGAGCCTCTGTTGTTGAATGCATTACCAACCGAGTCCAGACGCCATGAACACATTCGTCATCATTATCATAATCATCGTCGTCATCGTCATAGTCGTCGTCACGTAACAATGATGTTATTAATAGTAATATCTTCAATGGTGTCTGAGACTGAAACAGGTGAGAGAACTTGTTTCGCAGCAACTTAGCGCTCAACAAGAGAATTGATGGGCTTCTGGATGTCTGGGTGGTCTTAAAAGATTCCATGGGATTATGTCGCCCCTGGTCCTAATGCCACCCATTTTGTCCGTGACGTCATGAGGATTATTGACAATTAATTGAAAGGCACACTTAATTATTCAAGATGTAATAATTATAATAATAATAATAATAATAATAATAATAATAATAATAATAATAATAATAATAATAATAATAATAATAATAATAGTAATAATAATAATAATAATAGTAATAATAATAATAATAATATTAATAATATTAATAATGATAATAATAATAATAATAATAATAATAATAATAATAATAATAATAATAATAATAATAATAATAATAATAATACTAATAATAATAATAATAATATAATAATAATAATAATAATAATAATAATAATAATAGACAGCAGTAACAACGTTAATATATAAAATGCAAGTAATCTTTATTAAAATTCAATTAAATCTAATGGAATACTTATAAAAATAAATAATTTTACCCGCGTGGATTGAAATTCTTTTCTAAGGCAAAATCGTAGAGAGTCAAGTTGACCCTTTGACCTATCAGGGTTCTGATGACCCAAGCATGGGTGACCCCGTCGCAAAAGGGTGTGTCAGAGGTCACAATGCTGGCGAGGAAACCGGAGTTTGAAGAGACCTTGAGTTCATTCGATGATTTACATTCCTCGCTAGAGGTCGTCTCAGCTGTTGAATTGAATTTTTGACATATTTTATTCATTATTTTGTCATTATTAATTAAATTTAAACAAACCATGATTTGATATTTATTAAATTTCACATGCAAAATTAAGACAAAAAATTGATTAAAATTATTTTTAGTAGAAAATGTAATGGAAGCACATTTTCCTAATACATTTTTGAATACATTAAAAACAGATTTTCAAATATTGAAATAATTCAACATTATTAATTCAACAAGTTTAATTTTATCTACGTTTATTCATATTTTTCTTTAAAATGAATTAAAAAAAACAACTCATTTTATCATCAATAATAATAATAATTACCTAAAACAGCATTAATTAAATTAATTTATAAGTAATAACAGTAATTGCATTCATTAAAACCACTTAAAAACCGAATAGCTAATTGCTGTAACTGATAATTAATCTATAATTTAACAATCGAACAACTGAATGTAAACTTTAAGTAACCTTTAATGCAGACATAAGAAGCTTCCAAATAAGTCTTCAGTTCCTTAATGCAAGGTCTGAAACTTTCAAACTCGGCATCTGGAATTCTGATCTCGCAGACCCTCTTGCCCGAGCACCTTTTGTCCGCGGTGGTCAAAACGTCCTTTTTGCAGCCCATGTGGCCGAGGTACATGCCCACGCACCTGCCCATCTTCATTCGACCGTACCAAGCCGAGGTTAGGAGGATGATCCATCCTTCCTGACACTCGGCTTTGAATGTTTCAGTGTCGCAGTATTCGCCTCTGTGCTCTGCTGCTGTTTTGAAGGAATTATTATTAATTAAAATAAGGATTTTTATTTAATTGTAATTCTTGCAGGAAACTCGGAAAACCCCTACATTAAAAAATATTAAATTTAATATAATATTTAAAATAAAATGATAAATGAAGAAAAAGTGTAAACTTGAAAAAAAGGTTTTTGTATGCTCATGAGATTTCATAATCATCGAACAGGATTATAATGTAACAAAATAATAATAATATTATTAATAATAACTATAAGGTGATAATATAACATAATATTAATATTAATAGAAAAAATTAGAGCGTTTCCAGTGTTTAATTAATATTAATTTTAAATTAATAGAAAATATTCTTGTTTTTATGAATTCCTTTTCAGTGGCTTTGTGGTTTAAGTCGGTTTATTTTCATTCATTTCGCGTCTCGTCACACTTGCCTCTTTAAGGGGAGCTGCTATCACGTGATCTACGAAGGATGTCACGCATGATTGCGCACGGAAAATAACGAGGATCAACTAGGAGTCAGCATATTTATGAGCAGACGAAGCAGGGGCGTGATGATGACGATGACGAAAACTAGTCTAGGATGATGATAATGATGATGGCACGATGGGGTTGATGATGGATGGATGGATGGATGGATGGATGGATGGATGGATGGATGGATGGATGGATGGATGGATGGATGGATGGATGGATGGATGGATG
This sequence comes from Whitmania pigra, assembly GCA_021613335.1. Lineage (NCBI taxonomy): Eukaryota > Metazoa > Annelida > Clitellata > Hirudinida > Haemopidae > Whitmania > Whitmania pigra. The sequence goes on along the minus strand of JAJTWR010000416.1, from coordinate 278,651 downwards.
GATGGATGGACGGACGGATGGATGGATGGATGGATGGATGGATGGATGGATGGATGTATGGATGGATGGATGGATGGATGGATGGATGGATGGATGGATGGATGGATGGATGGATGGATGGATGGATGGATGGATGGATGGATGGATGGATGGATGATGGATGGATGGATGGATGGATGGATGGATGGATGGATGGATGGATGGATGGATGGATGGATGGATGGATGGATGGGCGGAACGACGAAAGATAAAAGCATGTGCGATTGGGTGAATTGAAAATAATTTTTAAGAAACAATTCCGTCTGAAAGCATTTTCACCTCCGTTTAATTTGTTCCGTCGTTCAACACCTCTTAAAAAGATTTTATTTTTAAATTAAATTGTTAAATTAATCACTCTTACATTATTACGTTGCATATTTAATAAAATTCTAAATAGATAACATTTTGTTATTGGATTCAATGTTATTATAAATATCTTTTTTATTATTATTTCCAAAATACTTGAAGTAATACAAAATAATTCACTTGTGAAAAACGTTAAAATGGGGAATGAATTAATTTCGAAAATAACAAAAATCAATTTTTAAATTTTTAACGTTTCATAATTTATTTTGAATGGCTCTTAATTTATCTTGAAAGGTGCAATTTATAACCGTAACATCTCACTGAAAAATGTTACTTTCTGAGAGTGGACATAAATAAATATAATTAATATAATTAATATTACTTGTCATATCTGACATAAGCACTGAAATAAATAACTGTAGATATTTCAACATAAGGCTTCACTAAATTTTGTCTCGCAATTAAAATATTTATGATTTTATTTTACTTTCTGTGAATTTATATTTTCTCTTGAGATTAATGCGCTGTTTGTTGTTTTAAAGTTAAATTATGAACATAAATCCAAGATTTTTTTAAAATTTATGAGCAAGAAAAAATATTCATGCATGAATCTTGAAAACAAATCTTTGCAAGAAATTCTCATTTACAAAATCGAGTTCAGAGACATTCATAAATTTCACAAAAATTAAAGAGCAAAATTTATTACAATTTTCAGATTTTTAGGTCCAATTTAGACGAATCTTAATAACTTCAAAAAATTGATTAAATAAATAAAATAAATCTTTTTCTAAAACTCAGTCCAAACATCGTTTCCGCATTTCGATGATTTTGTATTTTAATTAATTTTTTGTATTTTAATAAGTTAAAACCTTTCTCTCCAAAAATTCAAGCTTCTCTTTCGCCTGGAAAATCACATTCAGAAAGTCGGTTGTCACGGAGAAAAGGAACAAAATAACAAAAACAAGCTAAAAAAGAATAATAAATAATAAATAAATAATTATTAATTAATAAATAAATATTAAGTAAATTATAAATAACAAATAAATAAATATCTATACAACAAAAAAAAACTCAAGCATGCGTGGCCACTCGTTATGTATTAAGGTCAACTCATGAATTATTAATGAGCACAATCAGACACGTCTGCAATTCGACGAAGCGAATCGATAAAAACATTTGAAGTCGAAAGAGATTGAGTTTTAAATAATAACAAATAATAAATAATAAATAATAAGTCTTAAATAATAAATTCTCAGAAAGAAATTTTTTATCAACAAAATTGGACCCAGTCGAGCAATCTTCAATTCTCGGCTCGTAATTGCTGACTTGAGTAGTGAAATGTTATTGAATCAATTATGGAATAAATCATTAAGAAAATAAACTGAATCAATTAAGAAATAAATCATTAGGTAAATAAATTGAATCAATTAAGGATTAAATTATTGAGAGATTGATGACTGTCGATAAAACATATAAATTAAATTAGGAATGATTAAATTCACGTCATTTCAAACGCATATCATAAAAAAATTCAAACATTTATTTCAAACTTTTACTCTGAAATCATCCTCATCATCCTCATCATCATCAACATCATCATCATCGTCATCACCAAAATCATCATCATCATCATCACCATCCTCATCTTCATGTTATTGCAAGCAGGCGACAACCACAAACAGGTGCAACAGAGGGTCACTCGGTACAGCACCCGTGTTGGTTGTTGCCATCGTTTGCTAAAGTAGCCTATGAGTTTCCCTCTGAACCAATCTCCTAGGCAGTATCAATTTGAATCAGGAGCTGTAAATATTTTTCCGACCGAGTGATTCCGAGCAGTAAATCATGGGCCAGTGTCGACATGGTTCGTTAGACACTGGCCAATTTGTTTCAGGAAATCCCGAGACTATAACCTTGATCGATGCCTTTTTGGGTAATGGCGCCGAAATGAAAGAATTGGAATTTTGTAAATTTTGACGATTTTTTTTATTTTATAGAAAACAAAAATTTTTGAAATTTTTTGAAATAACTAGATTGACGATTATGATGACGGTTATTAAGATACTGATGATGACAATAACCAATTTAATAATTACTTACTACTATAATGAAAAGGAAATAACATGGGCAGAGTCCTTCAAAAGTCAAATTCATCATTACCATAATCACCCTGGTTTGGAGAAAAACTTTCTGTCGCTAGAGAATTTTTTTTTTAAATTTTTCAGTGAAAACCTCACTCAACTGGAATGAAGGTGATGGTGAATGGACAAAAAAAAATTAGTGTAACAAGGAATGAAACAAAGAGTGAAACAAGAAGTGAAACAAGAAGTGAAACAAGGAGTGAAACAAAGAGTGAAACAAGGACTGAAACAAAGAGTGAAACAAGGAATGAAGCAAGGAGTGAAACAAGGAATGAAACAAGGAATGAAACAAGGAGTGAAGCAAGGAGTGAAACAAGGAATGAAACAAGGAATGAAACAAGGAATGAAACAAGGAATGAAACAAGGAATGAAACAAGGAGTGAAACAAGAAATGAAACAAGGAATGAAACAAGGAGTGAAACAAGGAATGCAACAAAGAATGACCAAGGAATGAAACAAGGAATGAAACAAAGAGTGAAACAAGGAATGAAACAAGGAATGAAACAAGGAATGAAACAAGGAATGAAACAAGGAATGAAACAGGAATGAAACAAGGAGTGAAACAAGGAATGAAACAAGGAATGCAACAAAGAATGACCAAGGAGTGAAACAAAGAATGAAAAACAGAAAGAAGGAAAGATAAAAAAGAAACACATAAAGATGAAAAATTAATGGAACGTTTTTCGAACCTGCAGGTATTTTCTCTTCCTTACGAGTGAATTCCGTCAAGAGATTTCAAACTTTTATTATTATTATTATTATTATTATTATTATTATTATTATATTATTATTATTATTATTATTATTATTATTATTATTATTATTATTATTAATTATTATTATTATTATATTATTATTATTATTATTATTGTTATTATTATTATTATTGCTGTTGTATAAATTTTTTTCTTCTTCGTAAGACCAGCATTTGTTGAGACAAAATAATTTTTTATCGGATTAATTTTTATCGTTTTTAGCAATAATTTCGTTAAATACTTTCTACGTCAAATACATTTTATCTAGCGTGCTTCCTTTGGGAGGCTGTGTGCTTGTTTTATTTTAGAATTTATTTGTGAAAATAGTAAAATTGTTCACAAAACATAAACCTTAAGCTCTGACAATTCAAAAATATAAAATTTAATGATGCAGTACTCGATGCGGAAACTCATCTTTTTTCTCCGCTCTCCAAAGCTTTTATCTCTGAAAAAATTTCCGACACGTTAAACAAAATATTTTAGAATCAAAAATAATATCTAACATCTCGAAATACATTTATTTTAATTAAATCTTAATAACGAGAAAACCGATAAATACAAAAAAACAAAACAAAAATAAATAAGAAGTTGGTAATATTAATACATTAAGTTAACTATAAAGGATCCTTGAAAATTAACTGGTATCGTTATTATCAATAACAAGGAACAAAGTATAACATTAATATTAATTACTTTATAAAAATGAATAACATTAATACTAATTATTTTATAAAAGTGAATTACAATTCACAATTGCTTCTTTCGGCTGCAGTTGAATGGAGATGAGAATAACCAGGACATAAGTCTGCAGTAATGTGAAGAGATGGAAGAAATAAAGTGATAAGTACGATTTATATAGCGCATTCTTTCAACATCATGCTCGGCGTGTCGTTTATTGCTGCTTCTTATTTTTCTGGATGTCAGAAAAGTGTTTCGGAAAGACTTTCGTGTCTATAATAAATACAGTGTTTATACAATAAATATTATATATATAATATTACAATATTATTATATTAATAATTATATTATTATAATATTATTATTGTATAAATATTATTATTGTATAAATATTATATATATAATATTAATATTAATCATTCATAAGTTATAATATTATTATATTAATAATTATATTATTATTAAATTGTATATATATAATATATTATAATATTATTATAATAATAATTAATATAAAATATATAATATTATAGTATTATTATAATAATTATTATATATATAATGTTATAATATTCTTTTTGTTATTTTTCTGGACGTCAAGCATTGCTCTAAGAACTTTCGAGTCTGTAGTAATAATTTCAATATAATAATAAATTCAAATATTATATAATTTTTATTATTATAATATTATAATAATAACATCTGGAAGAAGACTGGTCTTTTGTTCAAGCAATTGCTCAAAATGCAGGTAACCTGTCAACATCACGAATCGTTTTGCATTTTTTAAAATGTCGGAGAAGCAGCTGCTGCAACAACAACATCAATAATTTAAACAACAACAACAACAACAACAACAACATCAATAATTTAAACTACAACAACAACAACATCAACAACAGCAACAACAACAACAACAACATCAATAATTTAAACTACAACAACAACAACAACATCAACAACAACAACAACAGATGCAATCCCTGCAATCGTTGCTGCACTGTTGCACCCCGATATCAACAACAACAGCACCTACATCAGTAATTACGACTACAACAACAGCAGATGCAACTCCTACAATCGCTACTATACCTTCTGCATCTACAACAACAATAACAACAGCAACAACAACAACAAGACCACCAAGTACAAATCAGCCTGAAGAGGAGATTAATTAAGGTTGTCTTGTTGGCAATCAAGGTCCATCCATTCCGGGGAGGCAATCTTCAAGTCATTCCATAAATCAGCCTCAATGCCGTTCATTTTAATTGTTATTTGATTGACGATCCTCACTTCCTTTCAGGGAAGTTTTCGTTGGCCCCAATTAGGATGTCGACTGATTTCGTTCTTGGTTCGAGTTCAATTCGAAAATTGCCGACGGAAAGTTTTTTATTTATTTTATTTTTATTTTTATTTTTATTTTTATTTTAGCAGGTGGAGAGATGCCCCATGGTGCTTAGACTTCAGTGTTTTCTTTGGAAGTCTTCGTTGGAGTGAAATATGAGAATAAATTATAAATTGAGGAAAAATTATAAATTAAGGATAAATTATAAATTGAGGAAAAATTATAAATTGAGGATAAATTATAAATTGAGGATAAAACATAAGTTGAGGATAAATTATAAATTGAAGATAAATTATAAAAATAAATTATAAATAATAATAATAATAATAATAATAATAATAATAATGAATTTATAAAGCGCCATGTGCATAGCGTCAGAGGCGCCCTGTGTCTTCGCTGTCCCATGAAGTCCTCAAGAGGTGGGTATTCAGGTGGCGTTTGAAGAGCTCCAGGGACGGCTGGGCTCTGACGGTGGAAGGAAGTCTGTTCCAGACAGCTGGAGAGACGTACGAGAAGCCTCTGTTTGGAAGGGATGATTTATGTACCGGTTGGTAAACTGAGGACAAATTATAAAATCTGGATTATTTATAAACTGAAGATAAATTATAAATAAATTGAGGATAAATTATAAATTGAAGATAAATTATAAACTGTGAATTATTTATAAACTGAAGATAAATTATAAACTGAAAATAAATTATAAAAAATAAAATGAAAAAAATATGAATTAAAGTATCACTTAAAACAATCTGCTTCGATCCGAGCAATGCAGGGTCGAACAGCTTAATAATTATTATAATTATAATTCTTAAAATAATTAATAATAATAATAATAATTAATAATTATAATAATTACAATTGTTGATAGTTATTATTCAGTGATCAGCCATCAATCTTCAGACGATAGAAACAGAATTAACATTAAAACATTAAAACCGATGCAATAATTTGAAAATATAAAACATCTTCTCGTCTTAAAAAGCATTCCATCAATAATTAAGTTGGACGAGTAAATCAAGCAGAAAGGCCTGCTTCCAGTCATAATAATACACGCTAATTGCCAGAATGAAGACATTTTTCAGGCGGAAAAGCAGCTTGAAGATGGAAAAGGTTGATTTCGTGGAACGGTTCCGTGCATAAATTATAATTTCGAGCATAAATTATTCATACATTATAAATTACGTCTATGTATTACATATAAATTATGAATTGCGTGTATAAATTATATAAAATTAAAATTGTGTGCATATATAATTCAAAACTGTCTTCATTGCAATAGGAATATTGAGATGTATTTGTGTACAAAGAAGTGAGATCGTCTCGTTTGAACATTCAAATGCGTCATCAGGATTTGGATTAAACATTTTTAAATGGGTAGGGTGCTCAGTGTGCTTGGGCTGAATGGGGTGATTAGGGTGAGTGGGGTGAATGGGAGAATTATGGCTAAATGGATGTTTCGATGTATTCTGAAAAATCGAAAAAACAGGGGAACATAAAGAATAAATGATCTGAAAATTGGACAAAGATAATGACCGCATTATTCACACTACATCCACGACACAGACATAAATTATGCTGGAATTATTGGGGATAAATATATTCTAAAAAAAAATATTGTCGAGATAAACATCTTCCATAACACAGCAGAATTTGGAAAAGAGATATTTCTTTCTCTAGCATATATTTGAATAACTAATTCAAACTAAATGCAATAAATATTCGTTTCTTATTTTTATATAAATTCATAAACAATACATTTATAAATTAATTACTTTGTTTTTTAATGATAAGGACAATGTATATAATAATAATAAAAAAAAAAAAAAAAAATAATAATAATAATAATAATAATAATAATAATCATCATCATCATCATCATCGTCATCATCATCATCATCATCATCAACATTACCATCATCATCATCATCATCACAATCATAATCTAACAACGTTAGCCATGCATAAAGGTGAATAAAAACATTTCCATTGAAAATATGTTTGCACTTGTTAATCTTGCTCAGAAATTCTAAATTATTTATGAGATATTTTCCTAATATTATAATGTTATTTTCTATTATTACATAATATTATTTTCAAGATAATTATAATGTAGCTTAAAATAATTATTATGCATGCTTAATATTCATGTATAGCTCTCAACATTCCGATGATCTTCTGACCTTATTGGTCATCGCACGAAAGTTGATGCCTATAATTTAAATCTTATGAATAATTTATTAGCTCAAGTCAAGTAATTTTCTTTTGATGTACAAATTTCAAATATCTTTCATTAATTTTATTAATTGTAAATTAAAATAACAAATAAATACTTTTTAATGATATATAAAACAGATATCAAAACATTCAATGTTTATTACTTTAGTCTGGTTTTAGGAAATTAGTTGAAATAAATGATTTACAACAGTCAGCTTTTAAAAATGTTAATTTATCTCCGTGTCATCCCATGTCATCTTACAATGCTGAGTACAACAACGTCACAACAAAAAGACCAACAAATCGATCAAACTGACTGAATTCATGTAGCGCTTCGTTTGGCAGAAGAATTCAACGAGATGAGGATTCTACGTGCCAATCCAAACCGCCCTAGATTCAACCCAACTCACCCAAACCACCCTGGATTCTACCCAAGCCTCGATGAACTTTTGTAAAACATACAAAAGAGCCCATTTCGGAACTAATTTGATTCCAGAACTAATTTACGTTCGATTAGTTTTTTTTTTCAATTAATTTTTAAGTTCGTTCCGTTCGACTTGTTGATTTTGAAAGTGAAGAGCATGGAAAATGGAGAGTTTATTTTGGTATTTGTATTTTTATTTGTATTTTATTTTTTTATTTGTATTTTTATTTGTATTTTATTTTTTTATTTGTATTTTATTTTTGTATTTTTATTTTTATTTGTATTTTATTTTGGTATTTGTATTTTTATTTGTATTTGTATTTTATTTTTGTATTTTTATTTTTATTTGTATTTGTATTTTATTTTTGTATTTGTATTTGTATTTGTATTTTATTTTTGTATTTGTATTTTTATTTGTATTTTATTTTTATACTTTCTGTTTGTGTTTTTATATTATTTTTGTACTTTTGTAGTTTGAATTATTTGGAAGTTTTCATTTAAATTCAGATCAGTTTTTTTATCAACTTTCTCAAATTGGAAATGAACTTTTAGCGAATTTCAGTGAAATATTTTCAGAACCAAAACTTCAATCATGAAACAAATAATTAAAAACATAATTAAATATTCTTGTTTTTCATAGCTTTATTGAACAAAATGGCACTAAATGCACTTAAAAACCAGTATAATTAAAAATTAAAAATTGTGTCAAAAAATTCCAACCACGAAACATCCCTAATTCTGTATCTGAATGGAATCTGATTTTCAATAAGTTTTACAGCTTTTAAAGCAGGATTTCCTGATAATCCGACCAAATGCAAACGTTTTCCACGCCGAAATTTTTTCCAAGAATCAAATTATTTCTTCAATAAATTTTTTAAATAATTTTTTTAATCTAAATAAATTGGATGCCATTTATTATTGATCACTAGCTTAGATTATTTACAGCCTCGATTGAAAAAGTTGTAGTGATGATGATGATGATGATTATTATTATTTATATTAAAATTTATTTAAATATTTATTTGTATCACCACTATTATCATTATTATTGTATTTTAACTATTATCAAATAAAAGCTTATCCATAGTCAATGAAAGATCTTAAATTACAAATTGAAGTACACATTTTCAGTAAAACTTCTCAATATATCTAATTCCAAGCAAAATGGTTTTAAAACAATTTCAAAAAAGAAAACTAAATTATATCAATATCCTAATGTTTGTCTTATCTTTTAGATCAATTAATCAGAATAAATAAACAAGAGCTTCTCAGAATTCCAAGAATTCGTAAATGATCTTTGCCATCGTTACTTCCTGTTGTTCTCAAAATCTTTTACGACCAAAGACAGTAAAATCGTCACGGATCAAAGAACAGGCACTCCTTAACAATTCACGTTTTATCGCTCACGTAAAACTCAGGCGAAGCAAAAAGTGCCGAAATAAGAAGTCCCTTGGAAATACGAGATGTTGTTAGATATTATTATAGCAATAATAATATTGTTAGAGGAATAATATTGTTGGAAGAACAATACTGTTAGAAGAATAATATTGTTAGAAAAATAATATTGTCAGAAGAATAATATTGTTAGGGCAATAATATTGTTAGAAAAATAATATTGTTAGAAGAATAATATTGTTAGGGCAATAATATTGTTAGAAGAATAACATTGTTAGAAGAATATTGTTAGAACAATAATATTGTTAGAAGCAATAATATTGCAATATTAACAATAATATTGCATAATAATATTAACAATAATATTGCAATATTAACAATAATATTGTTAGAGGAATAAAAAGCACACTTCGACCTTCAGAAAGTGACATCCTGTAAAGAAATTTGAATTTAACAAAAACATTTACAAATTTCTGTAAATATTTTGAATTATTTTAACTGAATTTTCAATTAATCGTGAGTTCCCCATGATTCGTTTCATGAATCCGATGGAAGATCTTTTTCAGTGTTGCAATTAACATGCCTAAGTTCAGTATTCAATAATATGGCGTTGTTCGCAAACCGTTTGCAAATAATTTGCAAATGTTAAACTTCAATTTAAATTTTTAAAAATGTTTTTTAAATGTTCACAATCACGAAGAAATCCAAAGCAACGCTTAGTTAAATATTTGTCCAAAGTCTGAATTGAAGTCTGCATTTAAAATAATAAATAAACAAAATCCCCCATTAAAGTATTCAAAGTTTATTATTTTATACATATTTTATTTAAATCTTAATTATAATTTATTTGTTTTATTCTTAAAACAACATTTAAATTCAAAATCAGCATCGTGGCGAACCATTAAACACTGTCGATCTAATTACCTGAGCCAAGAGATATTCATCAAACTCCACCGGTGTACCTCGTGACAGGAATCGAAGATCCAAACGATGAAACGTGGCGCAAAGAGCAAGCGCCAAGAGTTCTGATGTGTCGCTGTTATCTGTGAAAGCGCAGAAAGAAATTTATGAAGGCATGTCGAGTTCCCCTCTTCAATGTTTTACGTCGCTTCTTTACCATCGGGATGCAAATAATGCAAACTCCTCCCCAGTACCCCGTTTTAGAACGTTGCTGGGGACTTTTTTGCTTTGGAAAAGTTGCACGTTGAATCATTTCGTGATCACTTTCTCATCCTTTCCTGCCGAACATTGGCACGACCTTTGGTCCAGTCGGAATGAGGAAGGTTCAAGCAGGGTTCAGAGGTCAGCAGGAGTTCACGAGCAGGTGTGCAATTTTAAGTGCATTCCAGGCAAAGGTCAGCCCAAGTTGACATACACTTGGTGGAATGATGATGATGATGATGATGATGATGACGATAACGGTAACGTTTCTCGTCTCCTTTCATTTCACATTTTATATAAATAAACGGTTTTTAATGTTTTAAGAGATCGGTAATATTAATTTTAATGATTTGTAATTCCATCTCAACCAATCAAGTTTCAAAATAAATTTAATGCGGTTTCTGATTTTTCACTTCAAATTTTTTTTTATTTCCAAATAATTCACAAAAATATCTTGCAATTATTAAGTGGAAAATAAAATGCAATTTTTTAACGATTTATTCCTTAATTGATTCAATTTGTTTTCTTAATGATTTATTCCTTAATTGATTCAATTTGTTTTCTTAATGATTCAATAACATTTCACTTCTCAAGTCAGTAATCTCGAGCCGAGAATTGAAGCTGATGACAATTTTTGTTATTATTTGAAACTATATTCTAATAAATTTATATCTTGTTTGCATTTTAATTTTAATTTATTATTTGACACTATATTCTAATAAATATATATCTGTTTGCATTTAATTTTAATTTATTATTTAGATTCTCCAATTAAATTTCACTTTTCAAATTTACAATGCCATGCATTCTAAGAAACCACTAATGCGTTAAAAAGGGTTTCAAGCGGATAATCTATAATTTATAATTTAAACACCGAGCTGGGTGTTGATTAATTTAAAAGCTATTTTCAGCTAAATATGCATTTTTCAGAGCTCAGCACGGGAAGCCTTTCAATGGAACGGACCACCCATGTAGGGGAAGAGATATTTCAAGTACGTGAGAGCAGAGTACATTATACCCGTCGTGTGTGATCCTGACATGGAGAACCACGAAATGTCGGTACGAAATTACAGGGAGGGGCGGATATGGGACATCACATGATTAATGGAACTCCTCCCATCTCACTTCCAGCATTCCTTTCGAGTTTCCTTTCTTCCTTTTCCGTGTCTCCAGCTTTTTCCAATTTACCGTCGCTCGTTTTTCCAGTTGAGACATCTTGAGTGTGATTGCGACTCTTTTACATTCCAATTAAGAGCTTTTTTACGATGACAAACGGCCGTGTTTTAGATGAACTCAAGTTTTCATTCCTTTTAAAGAAAAAATATTCAAAATGTCCAAATGACACGGGCACAAATTCCTCAGAGAGCAACTTATTTAAGTTCAAAAAGAAAATATAAAATAAAATAAAAAATAAACAGAAACTCAACAAATCAAAACCTTGAAAACTTATCGCCTGAGATATTCATAGGAGCGAGAAAAATATCGACGAGTCGCTATTGATTTCGACATGTTGTTGTAGTTGTTGTTGTTCAGAGGCGAGATTGTTGTGATCAAACAGAAGGGGAAGATAGCATCGAAACGAGATGGGGTGGATTGGAATTTTGAATCTTGAAAAGCTGGAATCGGCCATCCGTCAATCCATTAATATCATATCTCCTTCTCTGAACGACAGGCATGCTTTTGAACGGAGAGGACTCGACGATCGATCATTCGGGAGTCTAACATAAACTTAACATACTCAAACTTAACATAAACTTAACATATACTTAACATATACAAACTTAACATATACTTAACATATACAAACTTAACATATACTTAACAAACACTTAACATACACAAACTTAGCATACACTTAACATACATAATTTAACTAATAATGTTGATTAAAAGAAAAAAACTGAAAGTTAAAAGTGCGTGGGTTTTCCTCGAAGTTTGGACTTTTGGAGAATAACGGAGTTGTTCACAAGAATTTGCCTCAACAACGTCGTCGTCGTCGTCGTCGTCGTCATCATCATCATCATCATCATCATCATCATCATCATCATCATCATCATCATCATCATCATCATCGTCATCGTCGTCGTCGTCATCGTCATCATCATCGTCATCGTCATCGTCGTCGTCATCATCGTCTTTGTGACGTAGAGAGTCGTAAATAACCTCGGTGATAAATAGTTCCTCCAGGAACTCCTCCTCCTCCTCCTCCTCCTCCTCATCATCATCATCATCATCATCATCATCATCATCACCGGCAGAAGAATGGAGAGACCCAAGCTGATGACGTCATAAACAAGAATTTTTTAAATTTGTGTCTTAATTCAATTGAATGACGAGATTAAGTGTTATTAAGATTAATAATCATCATCGTCATCATCATCATCATCGTCATCATCATTATCATCGTCCTCAACGTCGTCGTCATCGTCGCAGCTTTTTCCAATCTCATGCAGATTCCAATTTGTTGTCTGATGATATGAGTTGTCCGAAGAGCCATTTATTTCTTCGATCTTCCAATAGTTTGTTTTAAAAATATTTATTAATAAAAATATCTGTCAATAAAAATATTTAATAATACTTATAAATGCCAATATTTGTATTTTGTTGTTTTTAAAATATTGTGACAAATATAATTTAGATCTCAAAATGATTGTTAATGTGTTGTCTGATATTTAATTTGTGAATTAATTAATTATATTAATTACATTGTATTCTTTTAAAAATTATTTCCAAAACATTCAGTTTCCCTTTTATTTCATAATTTTTATGTAATTATCGTCGACAGCATGAAAAGCTAAAACCGAATAATGGGATTAAATTTAAATTTAACTTTTTAGACACAAAAGCCTTCCCGAATGGCATTAATTTGGCTTTAATTTGGAAAATGAAGAAAAAAAAACTGCCACGAATCCGAAACTGCGGAGGCAATCAGGAAGATTTCAGCGGCAGAAAATGGAAGGAAAATGGATTACCAGTTGCACGATTGGGGGGTGAACCACGAGGGACACGAGATGGGGGGCCTGGGGTTAAAGGGTGATTGATGATTTAATGAAGAGCTTTAATTAACCTTTCGACTTGATGACCAAACAGACGCCAGAAGACGCTTCACCGCTCTTTTATCTTGTTTTTAATGTTTAATTTAATTAATTAAATTAAATTTAATTTTATTTTATTTTATTTTATTTTATTTTATTTCTGTTTCAAATTAGGTGAATTAGAAAAAAATATTTTAAAATTGAAAGTTAAAAATGCCAATCATTCTCGTTCAGAATTTCGACTCATCTTTATTTTTGCGCAACAGTCATTTCATTTCCGTGAGATAAACAAAGATATATTTGTTAATTATTAATATAGCATTTTAATAATTATAATATGATACATAATTGTTAGTAATAAATTGATAAACAAAGATATATTTGTTAATTATTAATATAACATTTTAATAATTATAATATGATACATAATTGTTAGTAATAAATTGATAAACAAAGATATATTTGTTAATTATTAATATAACATTTTAATAATTATAATATGATACATAATTGTTAGTAATAAATTGATAACTATGTTGATGTAATATGGACGAGGATTAATATTAAATTCGAGTTATTACCTGTAAAATAAATTCATCAATCAAACAGTGGCAGTTGTGATTCTAATGCAACATTATTATGTATAATATTAATTAAATAATTATAAATTAAAATGATAAGTTATTATAAGAAATTATATTAAATTATAATATATTATATATTAATCGTTACCCTGAACAACAAGATTTGCAACGAATATTTTTAATTAATTTATTTAATTAATTCATTTATTTTGTTTAATTTTATTGTGTTAAACATCGAACTGAAGGATCCTTGAGACCACTAACACTTGTCTGTACAATTTATAAATAAATTTGTCAGTACAATTTATAAATAAATTTGTCAGCATAATTTATAAATAAATTTGTCAGAATAATTGATAAATAAGCAGTACAACACAAGATCCGAATGTCAAGGATAATTAGGTTGTAATATTAATATTTTAAGAAACTATTAAAGTCAAAGTGAAATATTTATTTATTTAATTCATTTATTTAATTATTTATGTTATTTATTTATTTAATTTATTTATTTAATTAATTTATTTTATTTTTATAACTCTGAACTCGACCTGATGTCAGATGTTATGATTGAATAAGTCATTTCTATGAGGTGACGTTGTCGTCTTGTGCTGTTGTTATACGACATGCCATGATGCATTGTGATGCCATGCAATGTTTTCATACGATGAGATGATTTCATCATTGTTGTCATCATCACCACATAAAATTTGGTCCACAGGTATTATATATTATACTATCCACATGTAGTATGGCAGAACCTTTTTAATAAATTCGCCTCTCTTCTGAATGGTTGACAACAGCCGGAAAAATGAATTCATAATCAACGTCACCATCATCGTCATCGTCATTGCCATCGTCGTCGTCGTAATCATCGCAATTGCCATCGTCATCGTCATCGTCATTGTCATCATCGTCGTCTCCATTAATTCCAGGCTTGCATGCATGTAATCTGTCATCGTTTTCATTATCCTCTGAAAGATCTTCCTCGCTTCCAAACTTCCACCTTTGAACCTCCACGTGTCGTCAGCGGCTAATCTCTCAATTAAGTCCCATTATTCTTCGATCAGCCATGCGTGACCTCCTCAACTAAATGTCACCGTCATCGACGCTGACGTGTCCAGAAGCAATGTCACCCACTTCATCAGAGTCACCGCCATCATTAATTTCGTCATGGTAACCTTAATCATCGTCATCATCATCATCATCGTCATCGTCATCGTCAAGATCATTATCATCATTGACATAATCAAAAGTTATTTCGATTCCAGTTTCAAGTAATTTAAATTTTGACAGAATCTCAAAATGGATTTTTCCAAAAATATTCAGATTAATTTTTTTTAAACTTTTTTTTATATTTAATGGCAAATGAATTTTAAATTTGACAGTTTAATTTAATTTTAAAAAAAATTTTATATTACTTCCACCAGCTCATTCATCATCGTTCTCCTTCTCTTTTTCATAATAATAATAATAATAATAATAATAATAATAATAATAAGAATAATAATAATAATAATAATATAATATAATAATAATAATAATAATAATAA
This sequence comes from Whitmania pigra, assembly GCA_021613335.1. Lineage (NCBI taxonomy): Eukaryota > Metazoa > Annelida > Clitellata > Hirudinida > Haemopidae > Whitmania > Whitmania pigra. The sequence continues at coordinate 263,030 of JAJTWR010000416.1, read as the reverse complement.
TATAATAATAATATAATAATATAATAATAATAATAATAATAATAATAATAATAATAATAATAATATATAATAATAATAATAAATAATAATAATATAATAATAATAATAATAAAAATAAAAATAATAATAATAATAATAATAATAATAATAATAATAATAATAATAATAATAATAATAATAATAATAATAATAATATAATAATAATAATATAATAATAATAATAATAATAATATAATAATAGTAGTAATAATAATAATAGTAGTAGTAATAATAATAAAAATATTAATAATAATAAATTTATAAGGCTTATAGCGTCAGAAGCGTCATCATCACTTTCATCGTCGTCATCATCATCATTTTCCAAAATAAGATTTCGGTACATCTCTGCGCTTCGAAATTTGCTTATTATTGCAACAACAGTAGATTTATGTTACGTAAAGCTGTGCTAATTTATTAGTAATAAATAATTTGTTTTTTGTAAAAACATTATCCGCCATTTTAAATTTCCAAGAACATCTGCCCAGAAAATTTATCATTTTCCTGGGGATAACTTGCATGTTCTATCATGTCGTATATTTTGCACGAGGCAATTAATTTTAAAATTCCCTGCTATTTTTCCATAATTTTAAAATTTTAATTACGTTGTTTTTATTTATTTCATCATATCTGTTCATTCGATGGCAAAAGACCGAATTTTTGAATTAAATTTTTTTTAATAAACTTATGTTATTTAAATTCACTTGGTGTTTAATTTATTATTTTTTCTAAAATGATTTTTTGAGGTCATCACAGAATAAAAATAGTTTTCATTTATTTTGGTTTAAATTCACTTTTTAACAACAACAATGATATTTTGACAACTTTAGCAAATATAGTCATTTCTTTTCTCAAATTCTAACAAACACTGAAAATAAGTTTTTGAATTTAATCCATTTCTGACAAAAATTGAATATTTCTTGCGTGTTGAATTTCTTAAGTCAATTTGAGATTTAAAATTCTAAGAGCGAAATAATAATTCTAATTTCACTTTTCATTGCTAAAACAACAGTAATGACCAAAATAATCTTTTGACCTCAAAAAGTTTAATGTTGGGTGGAATATTTCAATGTTATTGACTTTGTATTTCCGATTATTATAATATTATTGACATTATATTTTAGATTATTACAATATTATTGACATTACATTTCAGATTATTACAATATTATATGACATTATATTTCCGATTATTATAATATTATTGACATTATATTTTAGGTTATTACAATATTATTGACATTACATTTCAGATTATTACAATATTATTGACATTATATTTCAGATTATTACAATATTATGGACATTATATTCTCGATTATTACAATATTATTGACATTATATTTCCGATTATTATAATATTATTGACATTACATTTCCGAAAAGGTTCAAATTTCTTTTGAAAATGCAAGAAAAAGCGTAAAAAAGTTTCAGTTTTCATGCACGAGTGAAGGATGGCGAAGGTTTAGGATTGAAATTGCTGTTCCTCGGTAGCCATGGTTACCATAAAAGGATTTCCAAACATCCTCGATTTTTTTGGATTTCATTTTAATAATAATTATTATAATAATTTGGATTATTGATAATTTGACAATTTGATAAATTGATAATAAATTGATAATCATTTGGATTATCAATTGATAATATATTTATGCTGATTTCAATAATATTGTAATAATATCTATAATTTCCAGCAACTCTCCCAGACTAAAGTAAAATTATTGCTATTTTTCTACTAAATTCACATAAAAAATATTACGAAGCGATAACAAAGCATTACATTACGATTTCCAGTAATACACTGATGCGAGTTTCCTGATTCCTGATTTATATAGCGCTTCGTCGATGACGACGGAATCGACGAACCGTTCGCAGTTGCAAAACATCAACAACAATAACATAGTCGATATCAACAGTAACATCAACAACAACATCAATATCAACAACAACATCATCATCATCATCAACAACAACAACAACGCGCCTGGTGTACTTAATAGAAATTAAATTAAAATAAATAAAAGGCACATCTCCAAGAACTCCGAAGTTGATGGAAACATCATGAAGGGAAATAAGAAAGAAAAGGAAATAATATTTTTTTTTTGATGGTTCTTTGTTTTTATTTCTCTCAAGAGTGGAGGGAGATTTTTTAAAGAAACTTGTGATGAGAAAATCTGGCTGGGATTTTCTGGGATTTGATGCTTTAGAACTAAGTTGGACGAGTTTGAGACTTTTCAGTGTTTGACATTCATTACTTCTCCATTTCGGATCTGTGGATTCGCAGGCGTGTTGAACAAACTTACCTGAAAATGTTTCGTGGAGATAACACTTTTCCTCGGCAAGATTGAGTACTTGTGGCTAAAAATTATCAGAATATTAAACAAACAAATAAGAGCGAATATCTGAACTTTTTTATTTGATTCTGTTCTATTCTGTTTGATTCTGCTCGAGAAGATGTTGAAATCGATTAGGTAAACATCAATAGAAGTTTATAATTTGTGTTTCGATGACGTATTAACATTATTAACATGATACTTTAATTAATAAAAAATTTAATGAAAAACATCGGCTAAATCCAAACAATTACAAATGCAAAGAAATTCAACAAATGACATTTCAAGGAATTTCGTATTCGAGGAGCCTTTCTTTCGATAATTTCTTTTAATTTCTTTTTGAAAACATTCATTTTTTTAATCAACTGAGTTGTGAAAAGTAGGACAGAAAAGTGAAAGTTTCTGAATGATTAAAGTAGAATTTATAACAATAATAATATCTGCAATAATAATAATATAATAATAATAATAATAATAATAATAATATAATAATAATAATAATAATAATAATAATAATAATAATAATAATATAATAATAATAATAATAATAATAATAATAATAATAATAATAATAATAATAATAATAATAATAATAATAATAATAATAATAATAATAATAATAATAATAATAATAATATAATAATAATAATAATAATAATAATAATAATAATAATAATAATAATATAATAATATAATAATAATAATAATAATAATAATAAAATTATTTAATAATGTATTAGCATTTAAATGTTTTATAAATTTTTATTTTTTTAAATTCAAACTCAATTTAGGATGTTTTATCTTTTGGAAAAGTTCAAAAGCTGAAGCAATTGTCAAATTAGAGAAACAAATTCTGTTGATAAATGATATATTATTTTCTTTTTGTATTTATTTATTTATTTTATAATTTTTATTATTATTATAATTAATGTTATTGTTTTTATTATTATTTTATTTGTTTATTTACAATCATTTCTAATTGCAAAAATAACTTGAAACTTTCAGAAAAGATAGATTTTCAGATTTTCAATAAATCTCTAATAAAGTAAAACTAATGCTAGCAACAGATGAGAAAGTTACTAACAACATCAACAAATATTGTCATCACTACATGCAACAACTATCAACAACAACAACAACAAATAACAAACACAATAACTGACAATATCAACAACCTATTGCCACTCTATCAAATGGATGTCTTTAAAATCCTGGAAATAAATGGAATCACAGGAAAAAACTGTCGAGTGGATTCTTATTTTCCAACAGAAGATTCAATCAACTTGACACTTTTCCACCCAATTATCCCATCCATCCATCCATCCATCCGTCCATCCATCCATCCATCCATCCATCCATCCATCCATCCATCCATCCATCCATTCCATCCATCCATCCATCCATCCATCCATCCATCCCCCATCCATCCATCCATCCATCCATCCATCCATCCATCCATCCATCCATCCATCCATCCATCCATCCATCCATCCATCCATCCATCCATCCATCCATCCATCCATCCATCCATCCATCCATCCATCCATCCATCCATCCATCCATCCATCCATCCATCCATCCATCCATCCATCCATCCATCCATCCATCCATCCATCCATCCATCCATCCATCCATCCATCCATCCATCCATCCGTCCGTCCGTCCGTCCGTCCGTCCGTCCGTCCGTCCGTCCATCCACACATCCATCCATCCATTCATCCATCCTTCCTAAATTGAATCGATAGTCTTTATTTGACTTCAGGTAAGACAACTTTATTAAAATCTGTAATATAAGTACGAGCCGGCATGTTATAATTATTATTAATTACAAATTCACAAAATATCAATGACAATTCGTAATTTCAAAAATAATCCGGAAAAATAAAGCATCTAATCGATCGAGTAATCTAAAACCGCACAGGCAATTTCAATCAATCAATTTCAATCATGAACTTTCAATCGATCGATTTCAATCAAGAACTTTCAATCAGTCCCTCAAGCATCCAACACAGACCCGTTGATCACATTCAAATCACAGCACGTACACGGATCTTGTCCTAAAACCTGCAACGATGGAAGATCTGAAGGAATGAATTGCGATAAGCAAACTCCTGGACACACAACTGGAACGCAAGGAAAAGGAATAATGATGGATTGGCTTCGACTGGACGGATGGAAAGGTGTCTGAATATTTCATGAATGCATCCTTGGTTCTTCTCAGAGTGAGGGATGGTTCTGTTGAAAGTTTGGGATGGATCAGGTGGTGGGTAGTGGTCTAATGGGTTGGTTTGAGGGAGGAACGATGGCTCCCCAGGGTAAAGTTTGTTTGGTCGGAACTGCATTGAATGTCCGTCAATAAACAGTCTCTGTAATCCAATGTTTCTCGTCTTGCCTTTGTTCTTTGGAAGCCTTTTTGGCGGTGCTTTATGCAGTGCTAGTGAGGTGTGTTCGTCGTCACTTCTAAATGATGATGATTACGATGACGGCGACGGCGATGACGATGACGACGATGATGACGGAGGCGATGATGATGATGACGATTGCAGGGACGAAGGAGACGTGGAGATAGAGTGTCAGGTGCACGAAACAGAACAAGATTACGGAGGCGTCGTCGTTCGGTTCCAAGCATAAATAGCAGACTCCGATATCTCAACGCCCTTCTTGTGTTCGGAGAAGATATAAACATCGAACCGTTAAATTTTTGTTTCGCCACATCTTCATCGTCGTCAACTTTTAACAACAGCAACAACAACATTGTCATCACCACCATCATCATCATCATCGTCATCGTCATCGTCATCGTCACCGTCATCGTCATCGTCGTCGTCATCAGTATCATCACCAGCATGAACATCTCGAAGAAATCTGAGGACCATAAATTAGTTTCACTCAAGCTTAAAGTGATCGAGTGCTAAACTGAGGCAGCGTTAGTTATTTCAATTCGGATTCTTCAGGAAGACCTCCCACGTGGAAAACACGAAAGATCGGGAAATTAATTCGAATCGATGAAAATTCAAATTCATGAGCGAATGCAATTTAACAAAAACATACTTTGTTTTTAAATTTTAATTTAATTTAATTTAATTGTTTTACAGATTGAAGGGCCACGCTAATCGATGTTGAAGTCGATTTTAAATTTAAAAAAAGAAAAAAAAAAGTAAGTTAATTAACGATTAATAATAAAACGTTTCAGAAACAAAACTCGGCAACGTGAACAACGTTTTTTTTCCCCGCTTTTAAATTCATGAATAATTTCAACAAGTTTCTCAAGAGATCAAGAAGAAAAGTTAATGTTTTGAGAATGGAATAATAATAATAATATAATAATAATAATAAATAATAATAATAATAATAATAATAATAATAATAATAATAATAATAATAATAATAATAATAATAATAATAATAATAATAATAATAATAATAATAATAATAATAATAATAATAATAATAATAATAAATAATAATAATATAATAATAATAATAATAATATAATAATATAATAATAATACTAATAATAATAATAATAATAATAATAATAATAATAATAATAATAATAATAATAATAATAATATAATAATAATAATTTTGAATGATTGATTTTAATCTAATCGAATGAATAATAAATAGAATTATCTTGCACTTTACATATTTTTTTACATAAAAATGAAGCAATCCCTGAGAGTGGTTTGACTAATTCAATTGGAAGGAAAAAAATAAATGAAATCAAATGAAAATCAACACGCGTTGAAGTTAATGAACATTCATTTTGCTGTTTTTGTTGTTGCTGATATGTTGATGATGACGATGATGATGATGATGATGATGATTTGCAAAAGCTTCACAATGGTTTCCATTGTTTGGATAAGTTTAGAGGAATTTCTTGGAAATTAAATAAAAGTGAAAATTTAATTTAAAAAGGCCGGTGAGAAAAAAAAATGTTATTGTTCGATATCTCAGAAATGTTCCATGTCTTTCAAAACTTCCTTTTGATTTGTATCGAAAAACTTCATAAAGTCTTGCATCGTTCGTTTGTAAAAGTCAAAGAAATCGAGAGCATCCGTGAAACATGCAATGAGCTGAAAGTTTATTTTGTCGGAAGTTGTCGACAAATTGAATCACGTTTCGATCGAAGTTCATGGTTCTCCTCGGAGGGTTTGAGACAAAAGGAATCAATTTAAGGAGTTTTTTTTTCCTTCTTTCAGTGCCTCCACTTCCCTGATTTCAGGAGTAGTGGCGACGAAAAACACAAAATGTCCACCGGAATCCCATCACAGAATGGAAATGAGAGCTTCTTAAGCCGGCAAAAATAGCAATTTTATGTGGCATAATTAGCCCCCGAGTTAATAGCTGATTCGAGCCATCCATCCTACTTCTGTGCATATTGAATGCTGCTAACAAGTTTTTATTTTGCAAGCATTTTTCTGGATATTTATTCTAAATAATAAATAAGTTAAGTTACTTGAGTGCTAAATTGCATTTTTTTAAAATTTACAATCAAAATTTCAGCGAGTTCTCATGTTTTTGAATGATTAAAAATGGTTTGCTTATAATTAGTTAGAATTTGAATTGATTGAAAAGAACGATTAATTGATTGAAAAGAATTGTTGAATGATTGAAAAAAATGGTTGAGTGATTGAAAAGAATGGTTGAATGATTGAAAAGAATGGTTGAGTGATTGAAAAGAATGGTTGAATGACTGAAAAATGGTTTGAAATTCCATGGATGAAGGAAAGGTCTTGAAATAATTCAATATTCAGATAAGGTCGCATTTCCCTCGCAACGGCATTTCAGAGAGAATGCATTCCACTTTTAAATTTCCCACTTTATATATTTTTTTATTTCATATTTTACATTTTATATCAAATATTTTTATTTCCCTTGCTCTAATTTAAGCATTATATTTTTCTTTTCTTTTTTATGAACTTTTTGAAATATTAAAAATTCCGTCAGTCAACGTTTGTGATTGCAAAAATTTGTTCATTTAAAAGTAAATGACAATTTAAGTGAACACTTATTATTATTATTATTATTATTATATTATTATTATTATTATTATTATTATTATTATTATTATTATTTTCATAAATACTCAATTTCAGTGGAGTAGTTACCAATATCTAGAATATTGAATCTAATTACAGACTGCTCAAAAATTCATTATTTATTCATAGCTTTACAGCTGATAGTTTCATGGATAATAAGACGGTCATAAATTGCGTCTTCAATTCTTGAGGTGAAAAGGTCAACCAGATGTGTGTTCTCTCCATGACCCCCACCCAACAATTTTTTACATTGTCGAGGAGCTGAATTATCAATTATTACCAATTAATATCAATTATTATCAATTATTATTTATTATCATTTACTATCATTTATTATCCATTATTATCAATTATTATCAATGAACCAAACGCTTTTCACATTTAGGCGGAGTAAAACATATCTTGTTTCTTAATTGTTTCACCTGTCAACCAGGTGCTACCAGGTGATCGATGGACGAATGGAATGGAATGGAAGAATAATTTGATGTAACATTTGCTATTAAATGAATAAAATAATTTTTCGATATTGAGTTAAATTTATTGATTTCATGACAAATAAAAAAAACAGTTTTTAGAAGCCATTTTCTTGCAACGAAAACAACGTCAGTTGGAACTAAGATGTTTTTGTCGTTGTGAATTGTGGTCGTTTCGATGTTGTGAATTGTCGTTGTTTCGATGTTGTGAATTGTCGTTGTTTTTGTTGTAGTTTTTGGTTGGCCTCGTTTTTGTCGCCTGGAAATTAGAAAAAGCGAGTTGCTGGTGACCACAGATGCCAACCATTTCCGAGCAGAATTAAAAATGGGAGTCTTTGTAACTCCTCCTGCAGAAGGGGTTATGGCGACCTTTTGATGAGAGTTTATTTGGCGGGATATTTAATACTTTTACTGGCATCCTCAGTTAAGTTGAACATTACTTATTATCGAATATTAATGTTAATTTGTTATAATAATAATTTTTACAACATCATTAACTAACTAACGTTGTTAATAAAAACAGTTAAAACAGCTGAACACAAATTCAAAATGAGTTGCATGCGGGTTGAGTGACAGAATTTATATTTTTAATAATTTAAATATAAAATTCATATTCATTTAAAAAAAATCAAATTTAGAATCTACATTCAATTTAAAAACTATTTTTCCACATTGCATTAAAATTCCGAATCCAACAAAGGGGTAAAAACCTATGTTTTAGACAATTCATACCACAATTTTCAAATCCTAGACTGAATTGAAATTTTTAAAAATACATCTCCATCCGTCACGATGCAAGCCATTCATTTTGTCATATTCATTTATTCATATTCTTCGACAGAAAGTTTTGTAATTTATGAAATAAAATTCGAAAACATTTTAAATATTTCGAAATTGCTTTTTGAGACATTAAGCAGTTTAAAAAATTAAATTGAGGTTTAAATTTTTTTTAAAATTCCAAAATCTTATTTTTTTAATAAAACATGCTTTTAATGAATTTTAATAAATTTCATTAATTGTGAATTAATCATTCGGTTCCATGGAGAAATTTCTTTGAAAAACACGTAATTAAATTGAACATTTCAAAAGTGGATTAAAAAGTATATTCTAATTCTACGTATTTTTTTAATAAACGCAAACATCCATCATTTGAAATTTGAATACAAAAATTTAATTCCATTCCTAGCGGTTGATGTTTTATGAAGGTTTAACAAGAAACCTGGATTTAGTTACTTGGTTATTATCTGAATATTATTTATTATTTTTATTGCATAATATTTCTTTTAAGGAACGAAACTTAAAACAACGTGCTATACATCAACCAAAATATTTTCTTATAAAAAAAGTAATATTTACTTTGGAGATGATCCTGCACGAGGTGGCTGTAGATGGAATTGTTAAGGATTCAGAAAAATGTTTAAATATTTAAATATTTATTCTTCTGAAATGAGTTTCTAAGTTTTTAAATTTTTGTTCAAATATGTGGCTTCATTTATTATTTAAATTAGAACTTTTGTTTGCAGATATTCTCATTTTTTTTATTATCGACGTAAAAATATTTATAATTCATCGTATGATTTGGAAATGTCTGAGCATAAAACATTATCTCAGGATCACCAGCAAGGGAGCAGTTTGTGTTAATGACAAATGGATTCGAAAATTTTCCTCGCAATCCGTCCGCTCGACTAACGGTCGAAATTATTTCGAAATCAATGAATAATCACATGAATAACACGTTTTATTACTAAACCAACGGCAAATAATTGACATCGATAACATAATAATAAAATATTTATTTGTTAACTTAATATTGTGTCATTTAAAGGTTAATTTAATGAATTGTCACACTGAATAACATATTATAAAGTTAACTTAATAATTTATCATTTTTAAATCTGCTCTGATGCCACCCAGAAGCAGTCTTTTCCACGACATTGCACTCCTCTCCAGGCTGCAGTTTTGAAAGCGTTCTTGCAAACAAGAAATATGAACGGCATGTTTTTAATATCACTGCTAGATGCATCTAAAAATTTTAAGGCTTTATCTTTAGAAATAAAATTATTATTAAAATATATTTATATTATCTTATTGTTATTATTTAAAAACGACAAGACAGAAGGAAATCGAATTTTTACTTTTCATGTTTTGAGATGTTGTTACGGCTTCTTGAAGTGAAAATGAAGAAGTGACGAGAAATGAAATGCTTTTTTTTAAAATAAAATATTGAATGAATAAAACAAAATAATTCAGTTTCTCGACTTTTTTTTCCAAGTGATTTTAATCATCTATTTTAGTTATTTAAGTAGTAAAGTCACTTGTGGTTCTGTTTTGTCGTCCAAATTCGAAACAAATAAAATAAAGTTGCTACAATACTCACTCACTCACCTACTCATTTACTCATTCACTAAGACACTCACTTACTCATTCATCTCAGCAACACTCAGTTTAAAAATCTCGTAAAGTCTTAAATAAACTTAAAATGTAATTCGAATATTGAAATCGTTTTGCAGTTGTAAAAATATTCTCAAGTTCAATCAAGCTCTGTTCGGGCGTCGTAAAGAAAACCAAAGTCTCGTTATGTGACGCTAGGAGGCGCTCTTAAGCGTCTACAAAACTTTAATGGTAGCACTTTTACAAAGAGCA
>JAJTWR010000416.1:0-247500 GCA_021613335.1 Whitmania pigra | reverse complement strand
CAAATCAAGTGGCCGAGGATTGCTGAGCAACGAAGGCTCGAATGGTTTGCTGTCTGTGGATTGCAGTGTCTAATGAGGTACAATGTCTAATTTAATGCGATCTCCAGCCAAAGAACAGCCTATATTAAATTGCACATCTTATTATTATTATTAATAATTACTTGATAATTGATTAATAGTAATAATTAATAATAATAATAATTACAACGATACAAATGCAACCGGACATGCAAAACATCACGTGAAAAAATGTTAAAATAAAACACAAACGTAATAACGGGCACTACATAATATTGGCGGAACATTTCACCTCGAGAATAAAATAACGTAATAACGTGATAATATAACGTTACAAGTAATGTTCAGAACGAGGTGTGAAGCTGTGAACAATTCCAATTTAGTCCAACTTTATAGGACATTCTGTTTCCGGCTTCAATAATTTTTTTTACTAAAATAATATTAATTTTTAATAAAATAATATTAATTTTTACTAAAATAATATTAATTTTTAATAAAATAATAATAATTTTTATTAAAATAATATTAATTTTTAATAAAATAATTTTCGAAATTATAAGCTTTAACCCGATGGTCAAAAGTTATAGCTTTATAGATTAATGGAAAATGAAAATTTTGTTGCAGGAAAAAGAAGAAACAGACATAAAATATGTCAAAATTTTAAAATATTTTAATATTTTTAAAAAATATTTTAAAATATTTTAATATTTTTAAAAAATATTTTAAAATGTTTTTTTTTATAAATAATTCCTATTTTTTATTAAACAAATAAGAATTTGTTTATTATATTTTATATTTGTTTATTATATATTTTTTCAGATGTGTTCGTCGCAATTTGAAATTCATTTTCACCTGGAAGGCACGAATTTAAAAGATGGAAGCAATAAAAATGAAAACAATATATTTTTAAATATCTTATTAGTCCAATTAACACTTATTAGTCCAATTAATCAAACACTTCATGACTGACAAATCAAGGATAAATATTGTTCAATTATTTCTTTTTTTTGTGTATTTGACATGTTTTCTGAACATTCACACAGACTATTGGTCTGTCATAATATGAGTTGTGTTTTGTAGTATATATTAAATATATTGATTGCGTTCTATATTGCTATATATCTATAGATTATGCTTTACGCTGCTCTATGAATGTTTAGTAAATAAAGTATATAAGTTATATATATATATATATATATTTAGTATATTATATAATTATATTATACATATATTATATAATTATAGATATATATATATAATATTTATTATATTATATAATTAGTATATTATATAAGAAGGCTGCTACGGGAGCACCGTCCTAATCATCTATCGATAGATATGCAACGGACGTTAATAAAACATTATTTGATAATCGTATCGGGTATCATATCGATACCACGCAGTACCGGTAAATATCGGTATTTAGGGTTAGGTTAGATAAAAAAAATTAACCATTAAAAAGCCGAGACTACAGAAACTTGTTAGAAATTACTTGCAAATTACAAATTACAAATTACTTGCGTTACTCTTCTGTGTCTTCCGATGTTTGATTGTTTTGTGAGTAATTAATTAAGCTATAACTACAGCGAACTTAAGAAACACTGTGTCGGCAATAAGTCGTTAGTTAAGTCCATTATGGGAATATTTCACAACAATTGCTACTGACCATTCAAAAATGAGATGCAATGAATGTGGGAAGCTGGTATCACGTGGAGGTTCGTAAGCTTCAACTTTGAATACCTCCAACCTCGTCAATCATTTACGTTCCCATCACTCCATTTCCTTAAAGAATGAGGAGTAGAGAAGAAAGCTGTCGACATCACCTCTCCAGTGACATCATCAGGCGCAAGTTCAAAGCAGCTTACTAATGGCCAAGCATTAAACACAAATTTTTGGACTTAAATGACAAAAAATCACTAAAAATTAACACAGTGAGTCACAGACTGATTGCAGAGTTTATTGCGCTCGATGTGGCTGACATTAAAGCACTCCAGCGAATTCTGCAAGCCCTAAAACATATATATAAGTTGCCAAGTTCAAAATATTTCAGAACCCCACTAATTCCAACTACATGTATTTATCAAGTACTAGTTGGCAAGATAGCTGATAGAATTACATGTGAGAAAGTGGTTGACTTTGTAAGTTTATGGACAAGTTATGTCTTGGACCACTCAATGCACTACTCAGAGATTCACTACTCAGTTTGACTGCCCAATGGCTGGATGGAGATTTCATCAGATATTTTGTGCAATACTACACGCCAGTTACGTGATAGGTCAGCATACTGCCGTTCACATTGAAAAGATGATGCAAAAGCGGGATTATGTTTATTTGTAAAGCTCAACCATTTGTATAGCGCCGTAAGGGGCGCTCAACCATTTGTATAGCTCGGCATCCAAGGGGCACTTTGTGGCGGTGCAAGCTGGATTGCGAAAATGACACTTTCGCCGAATTTCTCAGGCATGCTACCCTCTGAGCCAACTTGTACGCCATTAACAGGTCGGATTCACGTCATGATGCGTGATAATGATTAAGCAATGGTTAAGGCAATGGATCACACTCCATCATTCGACTGTGTCTCACACACATTGCAACTTAGTGTGAACAAAGCTCTCAAGGTGCAGTATATTGTCGAAGATGTCCAGAATGTAATTTACTACGACAGAATTTGACAGAATTATGTTTTAGATTCAGTCTTAGTTGTTAAGTTCTGCAGTAAAATTAATAAAGTATGATTTCATGGATACTTTGAGTTATTTATTAAGTCATGATGTTAATTCTATAAGCTACCTTATAGAAAAAATATTAAACTATCACTATCGGTTATCGGGATATCAGTTAAAATACAGAAAAGAGTAATTTAAAATTATCCAATGAGAAATAATAGAATATAACGACAATGATAATAATTACATTTTGTTAAATATATTTTAAACATTCTTTATTACAAGATTCATGCATGCAAATATGAAATGCATTAAGATTTTCTTATAGATCTTTTTCATGCCATTAAATAATTTTATTGTTTTTTTTTTTTGTAATAAATCATGAGCGACGTTTTCCAATTTATCACCAAGTATTCAGTAGAAATGCCTTTTTGCAAAATAACTTGTTTACTTCTGTCTTATAAGAACGTGTTTAAAATTCAAAATAGTTTCAAAAACAATAACACCGATTACCTTTGATTAAGATGATTAAAAATTCATGCAAAACGGAATTGTATATTTGATACAAAGTTTGTTTCAAACATTCCTGATTTTGTTGCTTTTAAAATTTTCAAGTAATCCGTCTCAAATATTACCGCGATTTAATTAAAATTTATTTATAAATAGAAATATCTTTAAAAAGTTTACTTGCATGTTTACATATTTTTATTTGCAGTTACTATTGATTAATAGAAAAATTAATAAGCGGCGAATTAATTACAATCCTACCATTACTTTTAAATAACCGATGAATTATTAAAAAGTGAAGCGAGATAAGAACGAGATATAAAGATGGATTCATCCGCCATTACAAATATCGTCTGCCGGTTGTTAACTGGCGGCAAGAGAAGAAGCGGCAACATTTATACGGGCACCGATTGCTCTTCCCTCCATCGCTTGTGTTCCTTCAAACGGATGTTACGTGGATTGGCGCATGCATTCAGAAGCATATTTATGGGCAGCCATGTTTGAGAACACGTGACGAATTACCTTAAACTCATCTGATGAAAATGTCTAGAATACGCTTCATGAGAAATTCTTGCACTACGAGATGTTGCGACAAAAAATGTTGGAAAATGTTCTTTCGAAGTTCAAAAGATTGCCATAATTGCATCCAATTTTTTCTAGCGATGACGAAGTCAAAAGCTTCTAACAAAACTTTTAGCGCGAAATTAGCAGACACTTTTGAGCTGATGGATGAAAGAATACGATTATTAAGGATTATTATTAAGGATTTCGTAAAATTATTTTAAAAAAATAGATAAATAAATAAAAGGTAGTAAAAGGTGTTTTGTTTTGTGAGAAGACTCCAAAAGGACACAATTTGCGTGATCAACGTCGGCAAGAGAATATTTCATCCAATTTGCATAATCTGATCCTTCGAAAATAGCAAATTATTTTGAGATTGAATTTATAAATTAAAGAAATAACGAAATTGTATGTTATTTGCAGGTTAACAATTTATCTCAAACAGATTATTTGTTGATATCATTCTCATAGAAATAAATACGAGCTTTACAAGAGAAATATATAAGAGATAATAATGTATAAGAGATTTAATCATAATGTTATATTTAAGCATAATTATTACAATATGCTAAAATACTAATATTAGTATTTAAATATGTTAAATATGATAATGCATTCTTATAATTGCAAAATGATAAGCGAATAAACTAATGATTTAGCAGAAAAATATGCAAAATTCGGCCTAAATGTGAACTTCGCATCTAAAAATGGCGAAATATTTTACGTCAATCAGGATTTTATTCAATTGTGCAATTCATTCGGTGTATTTCAAAGTATTTTTGAATTCCTAACATAATTGTGTTCACGTTTGCACATAATTTTATACGATACAAGTGCTAAATATTGGATAAAATAATTAAATTTTATAATATTTTAAAGTGGATTGACACAATATAATATGTTTTTTTAAAGTTTCAACTTAGCTTCATTGCAGGGTAATTATTAAATATTTGAAATTTTTTTATTTTGTTTAATTTAGTCTCAACGTTTGCCTTCTTCTTAAATAATCGTAAATTCTAAATCAAAAAAAAGATTTACATATAAAATAAATAATTTATTTCGTTTAATAAGGGAAAAAATCGAGACTGAAATTTTGAAAGAGATAATGAAATTCATAGTTGGAGCTTTGATTTTTTTTTTTGACTAATCAATGGACCGTGTCTGTGACGAGGACAACATGACGGTGCTGCTGATGATGATGATGACGATGACGATGACGATGACGATGACGATGACGATGACGATGACGATGACGATGACGATGATGATGATGATGATGATGATGATGATGAGATGATGATGATGATGATGATGATGATGATGATGATGATGATGATGATGATGATGATGATGATGATGATGATGATGATGATGATGATGATGATGATGATGATGATGATGATGATGATGATGATGATGATGATGATGATGATGATGATGATGATGATGATGATGATGATGATGATGATGATGATGATGATGATGATGATGATGATGATGATGATGATGATGATGATGATGATGATGATGATGATGATGATGATGATGATGATGATGATGATATGATGATGATGATGATGAGGAGGATGATGATAACAATGCTTTGAATTGCTGGATGGATTCAGTTGTTGATGTGATGATGTGATGATGTGGTGATGTAATTGATGGTCATAAAGAGGGAAGGAATTTTATTCTCGCAACAGAGGTCTCTGCATCAGATTAACCTACCGCCCTGTTTTGGATAGGACAATAAAATATCCCGCCAAAAATTACCTCCACTTTTTTTATCTGCTCATCTCCAACTTTTCTTCTCTTCCGTGTGCATCGATATCTTTCTTCATTCATCCGCTATTCTGTCCTTCATGCCACCCTGTCTCTAGTTAAATGACTAAAATTCTGGGTTTTTTTTTTATTAATTCAAAATTTAAATCTAAATGGAAATAATTCTCAATCAGTTCTTCCAAGAAAACATTTGACAAGTCATTATCCACCCATTCTTCTAATTCACCCATCCAACCATCTGACCACCCACCCATCTAATCATCTACCCACCCACCCATCCGGCCATTCATCAGCCCTTCCATCCATCTTTTCAGAGCGGGCCACTAATGAGCTCCACGGAGGAAAAACATGGAACGGAGAAGGAGGCAAATAGGGGAGTTTTGGGGGAATCGAAATTTCCCTTCGAGTCATGCGCGGTTTGGTCGCTATTTATAGCATCTTCCGGCATTAGGTTGAGCCAGATTAAAACCTTTGCTTCAATTCTCTGCCTCAAGCGTGGAATGCTTTTCAAGAAGGAAGAATTAAAAAAGAAGTTTTTCATCGAATAATTTCTTTTATGTTCGGAAATTTGGTGAAAATTTTTAACGGGTTCTCATGGAAGCCTTCTTAGGCATTGTTCCAAAAGGACATAAATTGACAAAAAAACTTTTTATTGCCGGTTTGAGTTGAGAGGTGTTGAAGAAATATTTATACCGATAATTAAAGTTAGCATTACATAAATCAATTAATTCATCACTCGTTTATTTATAACGTTTAAAGTGAAAAACATATTTATTATGTTTATTATTTAACAATTAATAATTAATAATAAAATTTTCCGGTTCATCGATATCAGCTAAAACGAATGATGTGCCAATTCTCCATGGTTTCATCCTTCTCGATTCAACCTCAACTCCCGACATCTTTTACCTTCGTCTATCTATTATTCATCCTCATGATGATGTCATCGTAATCGTAATCGTCATCACATTCAGCGATGGTAACATAATTTCATAAGCCTCTATCAATATAACAGAAGATCATCATCGACGAAATCATCATCGTCGTCATAGTCATCATCATCACAAAAAATGTTTAATTAACGTCCGTTGCATATCTAGATGATTAGGACGGTGCACCCGCAGCGGGATTTGAACCCCGTGCTGCCATCGTGAGAGGAGCAGCCTTAACCGTTAGGCCATGCGGGCGCACCATCATCATCACAACCACCTTTATATATATATATATATATATATATATATATATATAGTTCCGACCAGCCTAAGACTGACGACTTGTACGCGCCTTAAATACTCGGAAAAAGCAGAAGTTTTCCTTGTTCTACTCCTTACCGGATCATCATCATCATCATCATCATCATCATCATCATCATCATCATCATCATCATCATCCATCATCATCATCATCATCATCATCATCATCATCATCATCATCATCATCATCATCATCATCATCATCATCATCATCATCATCATCATCATCATCATCATCATCATCATCAATCATCATCATCATCATCATCATCATCATCATCATCATCATCATCATCATCATCATCATCATCATCATCATCACCATCACCATCATCATCATCATCATCATCACCGTCATCGTTATCATCCTTACTGGAGACGTGCCTTTCCAGGACTTCCATGAATTAGCACTTGCAGTTGTTTTAATTCGCTGGAAAGGAATTTTTTCCAGCTTTCAGTTTAATTCTTGGATCTCAAAGCTTTACTGCCTCAGTGTTCGAAAGAAAAAGTAAATTTAGAAATAAAACAGAGTTCAACTGGATTTATTTAAATATTTTATTTTATTTATTTTTATTTATTTGATTTTATATTTTTGCATACTACGTTTTGTATAAGTTTGAATTTAATTTTCGTTTTATTTATTTATTTTTTTTTCAAATTTGTGATTTATTAATTTATTTGCGAATATTGGTTTGCGGTGTTTTCAGATAACTACATCGGGGAGTGAAGGTTATTGGAGAAATACGATATCGATGATTAAACATGTTGAATAAATAAATAAATAAATAAACGAATTGAATGGCAGTCAATTTAATTTGGACGTGACATTTGGACCTTAATTTAGAATTCAATTTCTGATAAAATAATTTTAAATAAATGCTAAAAGTTGGTATTAATATATTTTAAAGAAAAAAAATTCATTCTTATACTTCGAGAACAAATGCCGACTTTATTTCATCGTAAAACTTGAACATAATCGGATTCATTTCAATGCAGAAGTTCAAATACAAGAAACATCACTTGAAAATTGTTGCATTTTGGTTTGTTCCTTCAAGCGACGAATTGTCTTTAAGAAACGAAAACTGCTTGTGATGTGAAAATCGAATACAGAATAAATAGAAACAATAATACAAGCAAAATAAAAAAATAATTAGAAATTATTATAACATAATAATTACATTAATTTATAAAATACAAAAAAAAAACAAAATACAAAAGAATTACAATCAAAAAAGGAAATGTTGCCATTCAGTTCTCATTCCAGCCCACGGTCTACAATTGCAGACTTTCAACATTTGAGTTTTTTGTCTTTATTTTATGTTTTCTCAGGCAATAAATTATTCCATTCAGAAGGAATTTCAAACTTATTCTTCTTTGAAAATGTTCTTTTTTGAGCTAAGCTAGCTTAAATGCGCCAAGTAATAATAATAATAATAATAATAATAATAATAATAATAATAATAATAATAATAATAATAATAATAATAATAATAATAATAATAATAATAATAATAATAATAATAATAATAATAATAATAATAATAATAATAATAATAATAATAATAATAATAATAATAATAATAATAATAATAATAAGAATAATAATAATAATAATAATAATAATAATAATAATAATAATAATAATAATAATAATAATAATAATAATAATAATATAATAATAATAATAATAATAATAATAATAATAATAATAATAATAATAATAATATAATAATAATAATAATAATAATAATAATAATAATAATAATAATAATAATAATAATAATAATAATAATAATAATAATACTAAATGTTTGAAGTAATTGAAATGATTAATGATTAAGATCGATTTTAGTAATTTTCTTTTCGTAGCAAAGTAATAACAATTTATTTAATTCTAATGAAATTTATTAAACTAAACGATTTAATTTTTTTTGTTTCATTTGAAAAGCAACATCTCAAAGTCATGAGAAGTGCAAATCATTGGACCATAATAAAAATAATGCATTACTTCGGTTGGAAATTTATAAATGGAGAAGGAAATATATAAATAAATAAATATATAAATAAATTTATAAATAAAAAAAATAACATGATAAAACATAAATTAAAAGTAAATGGGTAGTTATTTTTATTTCTATCCTTCACGTTTTAATACTTCGGATGAGACAGATTTCGAAAAGCATGCAATTGATGAGAGGTTTAGATCAATGTAGCTTTAATGCAACATTCTCAGCTGTTTAATCAACTTTTTGTGACTTCATGATTGTAATTTATTTACAACTTTTACACTATTTATTAGTTATTTGCTTGTTGGGTTAATATTTATAATTAATTAGTTTTTAAAATATCTCACTGATGTTATTTTACAATTCTTGTCTTGTATTAGTGGAGATTGAAAAATTTCATAATTGTAACATTGATGTTGCGGTAATTTTATCGATTAACAATTTTCAAATGCTTATATTGCAATTATTATAATATTATATTTTTAATTTATTTTTTTTCAAATTACAAATTCGATTATAAACTTTATAAATTCGTAATTACAGCTTTCACAGAAGCATTAACATGTTTTTTCTCGAAAGTTTTTCTCTCAAATAACTAATTTCCTTTTTTACATTAACTTATAAAAATATTTAATCCGTCTTGAAAGCTAAATTAAATCATCTGCAGCTAAATATCAACATCATCGTTGTCGTCGTCATCATCATCATCATCATCATTATCATCAACATCATCGTTGTCGTCATCATCCTCATCATCATCATCATCATCATCATCATCATCGTCGTCGTCGTAGTCGTCATCATCATCATCATTATCATCAACATCATCGTTGTCGTCATCATCCTCATCATCATCATCATCGTCGTCGTAGTCGTCATCATCATCATCATCATCGTCGTCGTAGTCGTCGACGTCAAACATCCCTGTCGGAACTTGTTCGTGTTTTGATTGACACAACAATCACAACACTAACAACAACAATCACAACACCATCAACAACAATCACAACACTATCAACAACAATCACAACACTAACAACAACAATCACAACACTATCAACAACAATCACAACACTATCAACAACAATCACAACACTAACAACAACAATCACAACACTATCAACAACAATCACAACACCATCAACAACAATCACAACACCATCAACAACAATCACAACACTAACAACAACAATCACAACACTATCAACAACAATCACAACAGTAACAACAAAAATCACAATACCATCAACATCAATCACAACAACAACAGCAACAACAACAACTTCATGATGCCAATCAAGCATTAGTTTCATTTCAAACTTTTGACTTTTTTGAATTATTTATTTATATTTATATATTTTATATTTATGTAATTTATACATTCGGATTTATTTAAAATATATTTTAAATGTTTACAAATATTTAAATTTTCTTAAAATATTTTAATTGTTTAATAGTAAAGTATTAGCAACACTAAGAATAATATTGAATATTTTTTTTTTTTTTGAAATAACCAGTCCGCCCTAAAACATCTTCAATTTATTTCTTAATTAACTATTATTTTTATTTATTTATTTTCATTGTTATCTCTGCATAAAAGGCAATAATCATTTGATGATTACAGCTTAAATCAATTAATAACATTTAATAACAAATGATGATTTAATTAGCAATTCAAAAGTAAGCATAAAAACGAAATTCATTGGCAAAAAGCATGGCCTTCCTCGGTTGAATTGAATTTTCCGTCGTAAAACATCTTCCAGTCAATCTTCCGCATTTTTCAGTTTCCTGTTTCAGGAACTGAATTCCACCAAATCGTCATCAGTTTCGAGAATTTCATTCCATTGTTTAGTTGTTGTTGTTGTTGTTGCTATCTTTTAAACAATTTTAAATACGGATTTGATTTAATTCCTATTTACGATTGAGTTGAATAAAGTTGTTTTTAATGTTTTATCATTTTTTTTTATTACTTTCATCCTCAATGTCCTCGGTACCAGGCACTGACGGCGATATTGATGATGATGATGATGATGATGATGATGATGATGATGATGATGATGATGATGATGATTGATGATGATGATGATGATGATGATGATGATGATGATGATGATGATGATGATGATGATGATGATGATGATGATGATGATGATGATGCTGATGATGATGATGATGATGATGATGATGATGATGATGATGATGATGATGATGATGATGATGCTGATGATGATGATGATGATGATGATGATGATGATGATGATGATGCTGATGATTATGATGATGATGATTATGATTATGATGATGATGATGACGACGACGATGACGATTGCGAGTGTCATGCATTTTGAAAGAAAAATATGTTCACATCTCTAGTTCATAGAGAGCAGAAGTTCAAAACTCACCTCGGTTTTGTGAGGGTTTTGTGTCCTTGAACTCAACTTATTCATCTGCGACGACACTTTGGCAGGCAATAAACTGGACTTGATGGAGCAGACGAGGTTCTAAAAGCGCGGAACTCATTTGTATTTCATTCCTTGAAGGACGCCAATCTATAACAACGAAGGAGTAATTAATTATCATTAATTAATTATTACTTTTATGTTATATATAAATTTGATATTACCTATTATTGTTATTATTCATTCTTATTTTTATTATTAGAAAATATTTTCACATCTTGATTTTATTTTTTTTTTTTTTTGGTTAATAATTTGTTAACATAACCACTTTTTTTTTAAAATAAGATTGTTGAGAAAAGCTGCTTGGTCGTGATCATCAAAATAGAAATAAAAACATGTGGAACAAAATTTATATTTTTGGAACAAATTTATTTATTTAACATAACAACCACAATTACGTATTTAATAACAATCACAACAATAATGCAACAGCAAAGAAAACCAAATATATATAAAAAAAAAGCATAACTATCGGAAATAATTCACGAGGTGTAAATCGAAACTGAAACTTTGATTTGCAAACGAAACTTTCTCGTGTATGGGAAATAATTTAGGCATTTTAAACGAACAACACGTCAGAGAATGACAAACCGAAACTCCCCAAAAAATGATGATGAATCTATTTTCATCTCTGAAAACAACTTGAATTTTCAAAACATAAAATGAACGAAAATAATGAAATTCAATTATTTCACTCTTAACATCTAAGAAAATAATATCTATCGTAGATGGATTTTAAAAAAAATTGTTCAAAAAATATTTAAAATTTATTTTCCATGTTTTTTTCAATTTCCATTCAAAACACCAGAAGCAGCATCAACGTGGAAGGGAGGAATGAAATCTTTTGAAAATTTCCAACGGTGTCAATGAAATTATTTCCGCTGATCCTGGCTTAATTATTTCACCAACATCATCAGCAGCAGCAGTGGGGAGGAGCCTGTGATTGATAAATTAAAAAAATACTTTCTTAAAAAAATATTTTTTTAATACCACTTTTCCACACTTTTCCAAACGTGGCAGATGAATCGGTCATTATTCTTTGCATGGAGGTGTTAGCGATGAAAACGTTGCCTCATATTCATCTTTATTTGTCGAATCTCCAACAGTCCTGAGCAGCTGAAGAGTGAATGAGGATGGACTTATTGAATTAATACGAAATCCTTACCGTCCTAGGACACAAGCGCACTGACACACCGACACATAAAACGCACACAACGACAGACAAACACAGTCTTGGTAGGTACACACGTGGTAGTACGTGACAAATATTTTGAATGGAATTTCAGTTTTTCATTGTCTGTCAGACTGGAGAACTTCGAGACGATAAAGTGAATTGCTTCCATCATTTTAAGCGGGAATGGAGCCACTTGATCCCAACCAGATGCCAGAATGAACTTTAATTCCGCCTCTAAATGTGCTTTTCAGTTCTCTTAAAGGGAAAGTATGCATCACCATCCTAATTGGAGCCATCGCAGTCTTCCATCTTCATGCAAAACAACAATTTTGCATCAGTTTTCCTCGGAGGAAGAAGTTCTGTTGCAGGATAATCAACTTTTGTTGTTCGCCATTTGATGTTTCGTAATCATAATCATCGAGGTAATTTTAATAATAATATGATTATATTTATTATTTTCATTATTATTTAAGCTTCACAAATTATTATTGTTATTATAATCATTGTTATTTACATTTTCGAAAAATGTTCAAAAATATTCGTAATGTTTCACAATCAATTTAAGTAATTATTTGATTTTGACGAGCAAAAACTTGTTTTTATCCGACAGCGAATTAAAACTTTTTTTTTAAATTGAATAAATTCTTGTTTTATTAATTTATTATTTTAAATTTATTCAAGAGAATATTCATGAAAGAATTCGTCCAATTAGTGTGCAATTTGTTTGTTATTTTAAAATGTTTTTCAATTCACTGAAGTTCAAAGTTATTCATGTAGAAAAGATTTAGAATTCAGAGTTAATAAGGCTATTTTTATTAATACTAATATTATTAGTTATAGTTTTTAATGAAATTACTTTTAAACTATGGACATCAATGGTGATTGTAAATTTATCCCAGAGATATAAAATATAATAATTTGTATTTCATTTATTAATTTAAACAATTAAGTAATCAACTTAATTCAAACCAATATTTATTCTGAATTTCTTTCAAGTTAAATATTACAGAATTTCGAACAAACACAATGGAAACTCAAAAATCTGATCGTGCAAGTTAGCTGAGAACGTGCCTGCAAACATCGTTAAAAGCATCAGTCGTTTTGTGTCCCGTTCGCAACCCAGCTTGCATCGCCTCAAAGCGCCCTTTGGATGCGACGCAAAACGAATGGTTGAGTGGCCCCATAAAAATAATCATAAACAAAAAAAAATAAAATAAAAGAATATTGAAAAAAAGTTAATAAAAGTGGATTTCTGCGACGACCGATCGTCGGACTGTTAGGAGCTGAATCGTTTGATTTGCAAATCTGACAAAAAGAAAGAATTTCTTTGTGCAAATCGTTTCCATTTGATGGAAAAGGACGCACCGAACGTTGGTATTATTCCAGTTTATTTGCTCCACGCAAGGATGGACGAGATAAGTGGCCAGTTCAAATTTCCAAAACAAGTATTTTCCGATACAATACCTTCCCCCTGTACTTTAAATTACTTCTGACGGTGGATATTTATTGGATGTTGGATTCCCTCTGTAATAAAATACAGCCATTATATTTGGAATATTAAATAAATTGTTCACTAAATTGTTAAATTAAGATTATTAATTGTTAGTTATTAATTAAATGTAAGATAATTAATTATTATTAATAGGTATGAATGGAAATCGAGGATAACTGCGAAACAATTATGAAAAAAAAGTGGCTTTGAATTCAAATCGGGAAATTCCACTTTGCAAATTTCTTTTTGAAAGTTTCACAAAAGAAAAATCACTCCCCACTTGCATTCTGAATTGCAATGAATTAACTGCTTAATCGAAAAAACTCTCCGCTTTTGTTAAAAAAAAATCAACTTAAACTCAACTTGATAAACTTTCTAACAGTCTTAAACCGAAGCATCAAAATCACAGCCGAAAATTGCGCTTTGACTTTCTTTGATTGCCTCTCTTTTGATGGCAAACTCCTTTTTTCTCAGAAATTGTGAAGAAAAGTAAACAAATAGAAATTATTTCGGACGAGAATTGATTCTCTCAAGTGAAAGCCTTTTGAGGGCATTGAAAATTTTTGAAATTGAGGAATCGGCTTCGTTCAACTTCAATTTATTCTTGAAAACGTTTAAAGCTCCACCAAAACACTTTGTTTGGAAAGTTGGAGAAAAATTAATTTCTTGTTGAGAATATTTGATTTAAAATATTTGAAAATATTTGAAAATTGGCAAAAGGTAAACGAATAATATAGTCTATAATATAAATCTAAAAAATATATTAATCATTCTGGAATCATTAAGCTGTCCATTCAACTATTTAATTTTTAATCTGACGACAACGTGCAAAACAACAACTTTGCCATTCTCTGATTTTCTTGTGAGAGGTGAACTTTTAGCATAACCTTTGGTCATTCAACTCAATTAGGAGCTTTTAGCAACGTTGTATATTCCTAAATCAACAACACACACAACATTAGCATAGTCTGCTTTGCTTGACTGCAAAAGTTGTTTGCATCGTCTTTCTTCAATCTCGTCCAAGTTTTTTGTATCTTTTTTACATTTAAGTGCTATTTTGATGACAATGGATTGACCTTTTTTTTGTAATTTCGAAACTAAAAACGAGTCTCATGCAGAACTAAAAACTCATAATTTATCATTTCTCAAAGCGGAAAGCTGCAAAACCTATTTTTTCAGAAACGACCGCTTCAACTTCTTCAATTTTGTCGGACTATCCCCTCTTCAAACGTCAGAACGGCATGGAGCAGACAGTGATAAATGCGAATCTTCAAGCGGCCGAGCGTTTTATGCTGCATTGATGTTCGCCAGTCGAAGCGATCTTAAGTTGTCGTCTGAAAACCATAGAATTGACAGCCCGTTAATGCGGGATTCCTGCAATTTTCATGATTCTTTGCTCATGTGGAAATTTTACTCTGAATTCGCATCCTTTGTGATTTGTATTTTGGCTTGTTGTCCTGCCTAATATGTCCCACATTGTAGGTCCTCTATGAATCACACTTTTCTTGTTTAATTTTATAATTACCTTTTTTTAAAAATTATAAGAATATTGGCTGAAAATGTTTAAAATAAATTATCACTTAGATTCGCAACGACTTCCACAGCGTATAAATTAATTGCATTTTGTGAAAATTAACAATAATTGGTTGATGCACCACTTTCGCTCTGAAAGAAAACTAAAAATATCGAGAAAAAAGTTCTGCGATTTAATTAAGAGAAAAACACGTTCAAATCTGAGTGGAATTCCTGCTCTTAATACCTGCCAGGATTTGCTTTGGAGCGTCTGAGTTTCAGTCATTTTGGACGGATGGACAGACGGAGGAATAAATGTTCACGTTTCCTCGGCGTAAATATTCTCGACTGAAAGTGAAAGACAGCTTCTTGATCCTCCCGAAATGAGATATCGAAGCTCATGGAATGGAGTCATAGCGCCTTATCGAGTTACCATGGAGTGTTCCAATTTCGGGACCCCATCAAAACTGGGAAAAGAAAATCAAAAAGGAAAATACGACGACGAGGGGGATAATACTGGAGCTTCATCGTCTGGATAAAAGTGGCGCGAATAATCCTGGAAACATTCTCGCTCACAGCGAAGTTTTATGACAGGAACAGACCTCGATAATCCCGGCGCGAGCAGACAAGCAATAAACCAATGCCACATCTTTCAAGACTTGTTGAACACTCGTACTTATGGCAGAATACTTTCATTTCATAACTTCCTAGAAACGTTTATTTAGGGTTCTTCATCGATCTAATAAACGTTGTTTTAAAAGGAAGCAGTAACTGATTCACTGGAATTGCTTGTTTGCAATGCGATAAAATTAATTCCAAAAACAATTGGCAATCAAGAAAAAGATATTTTTATATTTTAAAGAAGCTTATTGATCATTTTCAACAACTTCGTTGTCATGTCAAAGATTTACTCTACCGTTCCACGTAATATCACCAACCTTTCAAACCTTTACGCTTTTAAGAAGGCACTACAACACTTTATTATTAACTCTAATTAATCATGTACATTACTCGATGTTACTTAGTATTTCTTACATTATTGGGACATTGAAACGCAACATTACTCGTCAATGGCAATAGGACTGTTAGCGAGAGTTTTTTCCCTTATGTCGTTCCTTTTTTCCTTTCGGTTCCAACTTTTACTGGTTTTGTGTTTCAATAATAAAAGAAGGAAAAAAAATGAATGAAACACCATCACTTTCAAGAGTTGGTTAAAGAATCAACTTTATTTGAGCAGATAAATAAAAATAAAAATAGGTAAGACCTTGCATTTAATATGCTACTAAATGCATTGTTATTGCTGTTATTTTTGTAATGAAAACATAATTATTCAACAAGTTGAAACTTGTAAAGTTTTTTTTCGCCTTTCTTACGAAAAAAACATGAAATAACAATTTTATTTACATAAAATGTAAATCGAAAGAAAATAATGTTTTCACGAATCAGGCGATTGTTCTAACTACTCAACTTTTGGAAAAAAAATCTATTAAAAAAAATTTTCACACAAAAAAATTACTTTTTTCTAAAAAAATCACGTTTTACCAGGTAACCGACCATGCTTTCCATCTAATCTTTCAAGATTACAAGAAAATAAAACTTCGATCTTTAAGATAAACCTCATTAATTTATCAAATAACTTAATTTACCAAATAACTTAAATTATCAAATAACTTAATTTATCAAATAACTTAAATTATCAAATAACTTAATTTACCAAATAACTTAAATTATCAAATAACTTAATTTACCAAATAACTTAAATTATCAAATAACTTAATTTATCAAATAACTTAAATTATCAAATAACTTAATTTATCAAATAACTCGACTTCCGAACCCACATTCAAAGTGAATGAACATCGAATCCTGTCTGCATCCAATGAACGACTTTGGCTGAACAGCCCCGAGCAGAATAACGTGGAGTTTTTCCATTTAGGAAAAGTTGAATTGAAATGTAGGATTTCAAATCTTTTAATCAACTGACGTCTTGGGTGTCAATGAATCACTAATGAACGCAAGAGATCGCCATCGGCTGTTTCAGAGCCTCATTTTGTTCATAGTTTTTTTAGTTTTAGAAAGCCATTGATGATAATATTGGAGGTGATTTAATATTAAAGTTATTTTTATTATTACTATTAAAGTTTATTCATAAGAATGTTAATTTCTAAATTAAATGAAAAACAATTGAAAGCATTTATTTTAATTCTTAAAAGTTTTGAAGATAAGAGACAGCCTGAGGAGAATGTACAAAGTTGACCAGATGCATATTTTGAACACAATATTCAAGTTAAATACTATGTTTAATATTTTAAACTATGTTTAATATTTTAAACATAATATTCACGTTAAATACTATGCTTAATATGTTAAACATAATATTATATTACAATTAATTTGTTAAATACCAGGTTAATGTTTAACATCTGATAGTCTCAGAAAGACGCGACATAGAATCTGTTTTTCATGAAACTTTCAAGCCAGAAATGCAAAACGAAATTTCAAGTGTCGTTAAAAACACTACTTAAAATTGACCTAATAATAATTATAACAATAATAATAATGATGATAATGGTAATGACAATAACAATAACAACAACAACAGCAACAGCAACAATAATAAAAATAATAATTATTTAATAAATATATTCTGCAATAAAAAGAACAATGCAATATCTACAATTCTTCTGTTATGTTATTGTTATGTTGACTAATATGTTGAAAATGCACGCAGGAGTTTAAAAAAAACACGAAAATTCGAACAAAAAGCCTCAAGAAGCAGTTTTTGAAATCCCGTTGAAGCATATCGGACACGACAGGTCTCCCTGAAAATTAAAAAAAAGTTATTTGTTTCGACAAAAAATCAATTGTAATTGTTTTATATTTAAAGTTAAATAAATTAGGTTGTAGTAGTTTTATGTTTAATGCCATATTAAATACCTTTAATTTAAATAATATTCGAACCAATAAGCTATATTTGCGTGCACAATAAATTTATTTTTAACAAAAACAAAAAATTGAAACGAACTCCGAAGTTCTGGCAAAGACAGGCAAGATGAAAAACATGTTTGCAGTGAAAAACAACAAGTTCACTCTTGCTTCCTTTAAAACAATAATTTAATTAAAAAACATTAATCGATTTAAAAAGCATTTATTGAGGTAAAAAAAGCTAATTGAATTAAGAAAACAATGATTGAAGTAAAAGGCATTAATTGAATTAAAAAATTAATTAATTAAAATTAATGTTTTACTTTGCAGCAGCGGACAAACTCCACTCTGGCATTGTTTCTGTTCACAACTGGTACTTTCTGAAGGAGACGGTTTTGCATTTATCATTATCATCATCATAATCATCATCACCATCATTATCATAAATCATCATCACCATCATTATCAACAGGACATCATTAAAAATATAAAAATATTACTTCCACTAATTTAAAATTCCACAAATAAATAACAAAAATGAAATTAATTAAACAGCAACGACTTAAACAGTCGATTTTCACCAAATAAAAAGTAAATCAATTTTTTTCAACTCGTTGAGCAAAACCACAAACCGTCGACGACGAGTGCAGCCTTCTTGATTGAAATGAAATGGTTGAACGTCTCCAGGAAGTCTGCATTCGAAAGTTTTGCACACCTTTCGTGGAAATGCACCTGAAATGGTTTGGAAAGTGTGCAACGGAGTGTAAGCGGTTCTTCATAATTAGTCTTTGTAGTTTACATTAATTATGTTCAATATACTTTATTTTTTTTAATTTTTCTTAAGTTATATGCTTCTTAAATATTTTTCTCAATTAATTTTCAGTGTAACTGTCCAATTGTAGAATCTTAATGATCTAATTGGAGGCAACTTTATGGCTAAGAAAGAGTGACTTAAAACAAGTTTTAATAATTAAAAATGTGTGAATCAAAGGTATCAACCGGATTGATTCAGCCCCAGTCTATGAGACTTATGGTGCCATGTAAATGGACTATTATTGGTTTTATTATTATTATTTATTATTATTATTATTATTATTATTATTATTATCACTATCAATATCAATACTATTATTAATATTAATATTATTACTGCAATACTAAGCAACAACATGAAGAAGTAAATATTTGATTTAAATAAAACCACAAACCACTTGCGAATAACATAATCAATCAATAAACTAATTAAATATCTAATCACCTCTCAAACAATCAATCAATCACCAGAACCTGTTGGTTGTAGTCGTTGATAATCTTAATAAGAGCATCTCTTAGTCCTGGAATTTCCATCCTTTCCTTGATTTGTCGGATGAGGAGAATCGGGTCAACATGGCCACCAATGTTGTTCAAGAGGCCGATGACGAACTCTGAATATTAATTATTATTGTTATTATTATTGATTAATGATATTATTATTAGTAATGGAAAATTAGATATGGAAAATATTAATATTAATGTTATTATTGATTAATGATATTATTATTAGTTATGGAAAATTGACTTAAAACATGAACATCGACAGGATTTGATTGAGTTGTTGTTATTTTTATTGACAAACACAATTATTGAGGGTGAAAAATCTCTAAACCACGATTAACTGACATGAAATTTAAAAATTAAAAAGTAACTTATCTCCATTTCAATTCAATTCAATAAACTAATTTAAATTAAAATAAACTAATAGAAAATTTTTAAAAAATCAATCAACTCCGAAACAATCTTTCCACTGACCCGGTTTGTCGACGGAATGTTGGATGAGATCCTGCCACAAGTCGGGGTCGGAATGGTTCTTGCAGAAGTTGATGGTCGCGTCGACATCATTATCATGCCTCAGCATCACCCTCAGGGCCTCTCGGCTGTTTCCCATTCGATCTGGAGGAAATCATCATCATCGTCATCATCATCATCATCACCACCACCACCACCACCATCATCATCATCATCACCATTGCCATCATCATCATCCACTAGCATATTCACTACTACTACCATCATCATCATAATCATCATCACCACCATCCACCTACCAAGCAGGTATATGGTCTCCTTGATGAAATTTCGTTTCCTGCAGAGTTCAAGGGTCAATGGTAGAGAGATGAATGAACTCGTCTTCAGGAAGGTCAGGAGTTTTTGGGGGTCGTGGTCTGCGTACAACTCGACCAGCATCTGGTGGTACTCTGCACTCACCTGTTGATCCCTCTTGATCAACTGGCTCAGGTACTGCGGAACGGTAAGGTAGGTTTGTAGGTTCAATAAATTAGACAGATGTGGATAATTATTGATATTATGTAGTAATAAGTTTGGCAATTTGTAACTTAAACGTTATCTTTGTTTAATTATGACTTGTTCAGTTAGCTAGAAAAATAATTAATTGAATGACTTGAAATTAATTTTATAATTACAATTAACTTAAAAATTAAAAATAATTATAATGATGATGATTATATAATTATAATTAATTCAAAAATTAATTTCCACCAAACAATGACTTCTCCATAAAATGAAAATATGCTCACATTCAGCAGATATTCTGGATATTTTTTTAGCCTCGAAATGACTTTGGATGGCTGCAATAATTATTCAAATAAAAAATCAAATAAATATTCATGAGTTCAAGAGTTTATCACTTAGCAACATCAAGCAACATGAATATTAATCTAAACATGGCAACTTCCAAACCAAAAACGAAGCATAAATAAATAATAATTAATTAGCCACAATAAATAACCAATAATAATTCAATGAGTTTGAATAAAACAAAAATTAATCAACAATTAATAATTAACAATAAATTTAATTTTAATATTTAAACAATTAATAATTAACGAAGCTTAAGAATATTAATTTCCAAACTTGGATCTTGTCGACGTTCATGACGAGGAGGTTGACAGTTGAATGCAGGTTGAAGTCCATCAGGGTGACCACGTGGTTGGTGACGTCATCGAACAGGTTGTGGCGGTAAATCAACTCGAAGATGTCCTTGTGGCCGAGTCTGGGGGAGGAAGGGAGATGGTGTGATTATTTGTTTTAATTGGGGGGGGAATTTTAGGATTTGTTTGGGTTTATTATGATTTTTTTATATTTTTAATTTCATGATTTTCTATTTTTATGAGTGGGGGCAGGCAGTTCAACCTGGGTTTTGAATTGAAAATAAAAGTGTCAAAGGACTTGAAAGTTTGAACCGACTTGACGTAGATGTAGAAGGCTTTTTCAAACTGTCCGCTTTCTGTGTATCTGAAGTGGATTGAGAAGTCTAATATTTGTTGTGTAATATAACATAATGTAATATTGGTTGTGTATTAATATAATATAACATCGACTTTATTGTCATGACTTTACTGGCATGAAGCAATTATAAATTTTAATTATGCAAAACAAGCATAACTTATTTTAAACGAGTTCAAACTAATCTAAACAGTCAATTACTAAATTGTCCTATTAAAAATAATTCGTTAAGACTCACAAATGTCCGAGAGATTCGAGGAGGTGGATGTTGTTCCTGTTGTGTTCCAACTGGTCCATGAGTGCACCGATCAACCTCTCTCGGTTGTACAACTCCGGACTCCATTTTTTTATCAGGTCCATGAAAAACTCCTTTGCAAGGAAAATTTAAATCCGATTTAAGGTTTCAATTATTGTTTAAATACTTGTTTTTTATGTTGAAGTTAAAATTAATTTGTAATTATTCACTAATGATTCCCTGGCTTGCAATGCTCATTTAATGAGTAATAGTTTTAAGAAAAATGAATTCTAAAAGTAACTAAAAAATGTAATAGAGTTTCTGACCCCATTTTTGTTGTTGAGGAAATCGTAGAGAACCATTTCGTAAGTCGAAGTGTCGAGTCTCGGATTGTCGACTGGAATCACGTGAGCCAAGGCCTGCGAATTTAATTGCACAAACATTCTATAATTTTTTTTTATTATTATCATTGCAATTATTTTATTACCACTGTAATTGTTTTACTATAATTGTTATTCTGTAACTATTATAATTGCAATTATTTTATTATCATTGTAATTATTTTATTACCACTGTAATTATTTTACTACCACTGTAAACATTTTATTAACACCGTAATTATTTTATTATCACTGTAATTATTTTATTACCACTGTAATTATTTTATTACCGCTGTAATTATTTTATTATCACAATGAAATAATGTGAACCCACTGTCAGCTGGTTGAACTGTTTGAACCTGATTATGTAACTCTCCCAGAAGTCCTTGTTCCTCCCAAAAAGTTGAGGGCAAAGGTCGGCCGCCTCTTTATACCTCTTCTCGTCAAACAATGTCGTGAACCACTGAAACCCTACGTCCTGTTAATTTGTAAATTAATAATTAACAAAATATGCTATACATTAATTTGTAAATAAATGTAAGTAAATTGAAAATATTGTCCGAATGTTATCATTGAATGTTATTCAGTTCAACTTACCTGGCATGTTCGTTTTTTCAAAAGTTTAAAATTATTTGTGGCGAATTCCATCGCTTCCTGAAATTTAAGATTTATTTCTGAATTTAATTCACAATAATGTTTAATAAATTTATTAACACTTATTAAATTAAGCATCACACAAGAGATCCACAAAAGAAAAACCAATCGAAAGAAACCTCGTCAACGAGCCCTCACCTGAAATTCTTCGTGCTCAATCAACCAATCCAGGTGGTCGTCCTCGTCTCGTTGCCTAGCAACAACTATGTCTTTGGGACTCACCACAAAAAACATGCCCTCCTCTAGACAACACTCTGCAACGAGAACAAGTGAAATTTCAAACAACAATTCTGAACTGAGTGAACAATAAAGTGCTATTTTTGTTTTAATATTCTGTTTTTTATTTGAGTTTTTTTAATCATTTATATGCGAAATTCTTTTTCTAATGTGCAGACGTGCAAATATTATTCAAAGAGCAGTTAATCATACCAATAAATAATCATCATCGTTATCCTCACAGTTTTGCAGGGACTTTGTGTTCACAAATCGATTCTCAAAAGTAGAAAAACACGAGAAAGATTAGTTACCGAGGTGATAATTCTTGCACTCGTACGACTGGAAACCTCGGATTGAGAGAGCGTCGTTGGTGATTTCATCTCCGTTCGAGGCGTTTATCATCCTCAGGTGTGGCCTGCTTGGAGTTGTATCCTGAGTTTGAAAACAAACATTTAAATACAATTTTTTATTCAGGTATACAGTAACTTTTGAATGTTTGAATACATTAGATTTACAATTAAATCTTATTTACTGATATTTATCTTTCTGAATCTTTGAGTAACTGTTTAATTTTAATCTGAAAAATTTTTAATTTGAAATCGAACGGAATGCCAAAAAGTCATCGGCTAACCTTTTGACTCACGTCAGAATACGACAGAACGACGTAAGAGTCGTTGTAAAAACAAAGACCGGCGATGGTGAAGTCGAGTTCCTCTCTGGCGACTGGCAAAACGAACGACATTCAAAATTCATGGTATTGTTTGAATGTACTCAACATATGCAGAACCACAAGCACAGAGTCAGAGGCACTCCTTGTTACAATACTCCTTTGCGAGGGGAACCGGAACCGTGGCAATGCAGTCTGAGTTTCATACGACTGCACCTACGAGGGACACGATCCGTTCGGTCGACCCGCACGCCATTCGTGAACAACGCTTACAAAGTTCTTAAATGCTGCATGTATCGATATACAGGAGGTACATACCATTTGTTTTAATTCAAAAATTAAATATTCCATTGAATTGAGTTAAGACAATCGTCGTCCAATGGCAGAATGCATCCAATTAACAACATTAAAGTTGTTAAAAATAAAATTATTTAATTACTTAATAATGTAACAGTTCTTAATGACATTTTATGTTCATCGCATAATAATAAATAATAAAATAAAATTACTTTAAAGCCGAAACATCGAACAAAACCAACTTATTTCAACAACTCTCGCAGTGGCTCCTTTGCCGTCTTTTCCAATTTTTAAGCTGTCCTTGATGACGCACACCTATTCAAAATATTACAATATTCGATATGCATGCCCTAATAAAATATTAAAACAAATTTGTGATGGCAGAATTAAGTTACTATTCATGATGTGATTAATAATTTCTAATAAGTATTTTCTGGTATTTATTATCGTCTGCATAAAGATTACAAATGAATGACCAAATGACTGAAAAATCATTGATTTGTGAAAATAAATGGTCGATTAATGAAAATAAGTAATTGATTAACTCAAGTAAATTAATTAAAATAATTTATTAGTTGAATAAATTAATTGATTAAATAATGGAGATAAATAATTTTTCGAATCAATAAAAACCTGAATGGTGTTGAGTCTGGCGATGATCAACGTTCTTTCATTTTTCCAAAACAAGGTGCATCTCGTTTCTTCGCCTTCCTTGTCGCTGTGATTGAAATAATTGCATTTGCAACAATTATGACAATGTAATAATAAATAATTATAATAAAATAATAGTAATAATAATTATAATAAATACATAAAAATAATAATTATAATATTAACAATAAGCACTTGAGGTGTTTGCTCAAATGCAATAAGCTGTAAATGGATTAGACGATTAAACAGGAACTTAATTGTCAGTAAATGAATTTCTTGTTTGTGAATAAAGTACTTCTTCTAAAATAAGTTTAATTTATATTTAGCCTTTAAAAAAATGAATGCATTTACATTTCCTTGTAATAAGTCACTGTCAATAACAAAATCACCTGCATGACTTCTCGGGCTTCATGTGAACAATGAGACTGATTCGCCTTTTCAAACTCATGTCGTAAATGTGGACACCCTTCAATTGTTTGAAATTTTCAGATTAAAATTTACATATTGTATCATCATCATCATTATTATTATTATTATTATTATTATTATTATTATTATTAATTTTTTTGTTATTTCCAGTTTGAATAACATTGATTGAATAAAATGACAATAAATTTTAAACTTTGACAATTAAAAAGTGCATCTACGTTGCTGCTCGACCAAGCGATGAAGTTGGATTGCCACTTGATGCCATGCACCTGGTTGCTGTTTTCGTGGATGCAGGTGGACTTTTGGCGACCCAGGAACCCCCTCTCGTGGAGAACCACCTGCGCATAAGCACAACGTTTACTCTAAAAACAAACGTTAATCTGTCATCAATCGATTGAAAGTGAATTTCAGGAGTTTGTGTTGAAATATTAAAATAAAATCAAAGTTTAAAGTTGAATTGTGAAAATAATTGATTAATAAATAATTAATCAGGATGTGATTAGTATATACTTCTATTATTTTATTCATTATTATTATTATTCATTATTATTATTTAAGTTATTGCATTTCAAAATATTTGGCAAGTTAATTACTGCTTGAAAGGCTGAATTAAAAATATTACCCTTCATCTATTGAATTCTATAAGGTTATAATTAACATTTAAATATTTTCTATTTATATTTAAAGCAATGACTTTTGTATTTATATTTAAAACAATATTATTTTTACTTATATTTAAATTTTATTTATTTTTATTATAATATTAATTTTAACTGTAATAACCTATTATATTTTATATTACGTATTATACTATATCATTATTTAACTAATAACTTATAATAATAATTTTTAACAACACCTTTGAATCTCCAGTAACAAACTGCTTGTTGGATCCTGACTTTCCATAATTCGGGTCGATGGCGACAGATTTTATAGGTCGGTCAAAGTTCATGACCTGGTTATCTTCTGTGGTGTACAATCCATTTATGATAACCTGCAAGACCATCATCATCATCAGGTTCTAGTCAGCTCATCACTTACAGTTAAGGTAACAAATATCAATTAAAAAAAGGATATTAAGTCTGTTAAGTCTATACAAGGATATTATGCAGCAGGAAAATAAATAATGGAACAATAATAATAATAATAATAATAATAATAATAATAATAATATTACAAAATTAATGACCATTTAAATCATTTGGTGCAACAATCATTGTAAAACATTAACATTATTCCTATTCATATTTTAGTTCATTATTCATAACGTTTATTCGAGAATAAATTAATAACAAACACCTTGCCATCGTCAGAACAACTGGCCAAATATTCGCCACTGTTGTCGATGCTGATTTGGTTGACCGTGGTGGAATGCTGAGTGATGTAATTATTGTAATCACTTAATTATTACAATCATGTAATTATTGTGACAAATCAATTATTATTAACTGTTAGTGCTTATTAATATAATAATGAAATGCTTACTGACGTGTCGTCAATTTTTAAAAATTGTTCTCATTAAAATCTATTGCAACATCACCTAGATGACCTTGCATGCAAATTACCTCAGAGGTATGTTCCCAAATGACTAGGTAATCAATTTGATTAGATTATTAATGAATTAGTACTAAACGTGTTGGTTTTGAACTTGTGCTGTGATTAAAAAGTCCCCACTTAAGCGATGCACAAATAAACCAATTTTACATTTTATAACTGCCCTGTGGCAGAAAATATTATTCAAAAGCTTACTAAAATGAATTTAACATCACAAGTTAAAACTTATTAAATGCATTCGATGATCACCAAAAGATTGATACCGACACAAATGATGTCCGTCGTGTCGATGACGTTTCCGACGTGATCCATGACAAATATGGATCCCCACTGAGTACCAACAGCCAAGAACTGAAAAATAATTCAGAAGGTGTTCAACGTCAGTTTCATTCTTTCAACAAAAACTGCTTGCAAATTATTACATTTTATTACTTCTCGATTATGAAAATTTGTACTTATTTTGTTAATAAACTTTTTTTTACATTTACTTTAATTTCTTCATATGGAATAATATTTGTCATTTTAAACAATGTTTAAAATTCTTTGCATATATTACTGCAAAGAAAAGTATTGTAAACCTTTTTTTTAATATTTAAAAACAAGTAACAAACCTTTGAGTGAACTGCCAGACAACTTGCTTCATCTCTGCTGAGGATTGAAGTAAGATTGTTGCTCATCCTTTCGTATTTAAGTCTCGGTTCAATCTTAATAGTAGTTGAAACTATCAGTCAGTTAGTGCAATTGCCAAATTACGTAATCTTATTTAACGTTCAGTCAGTTAATGTAATTCTCAAATTACTTAATATTATTTAATGTTCTCACTTCGTCATCGAATTCTTCATGGTCGTCACTCGACAAGCTTCCCATTGCGTCACCCTGTTTTGAGAAAACGACATCCTTCAAATTAATTTTTCAAAA
This sequence comes from Whitmania pigra, assembly GCA_021613335.1. Taxonomy (NCBI): domain Eukaryota; kingdom Metazoa; phylum Annelida; class Clitellata; order Hirudinida; family Haemopidae; genus Whitmania; species Whitmania pigra. Next base: position 219,862 of record JAJTWR010000416.1, on the reverse strand, counting down.
CAAGAACTCTAAAGTACATGTGCAATTACCATTAACCACACTGCCAATTAATTAACTGTTGCCAACATTTAGCAACTCTCATTACTATTAAAATGAACTACTAGCGAAACCAATGCAAGGATGGCCAAAAGTCGGCTTTAACCCACTTTATATTGACCGCATACTAACAACAAAACGTAACACTTATGTGTACCAACGTTGGAATTATCGTTTCCTGCACTTTCACTTATTTCGAGATTGGCCTTCCCATTATCCATGTTTTTGTTTATATTTTTCATGTGACTTTTGTGTAAAAGTAAAAGAAACTGCGATTTTTTGGGCGATGGCCTGATGTGGAATGTAATAACGTTACAAAGATTTATTAAATTTGATACAAAAATTAACAATACAGTAGTTTGATTCTCAAACTTTTGTAAATTTTAATTTTTTACCACAGCGACTAATGCTCAAAGAATTATCACCAATTGATCAATAACAAAAAAAAAAGAGCCCTAAAGGTTGTTTTGCAGTTATTTTCGTAGAACTAAAATGCTGGTGACCTTTGAAATAAGCACATATTTGAAAGCTGATATGAAATCATTGATATTGAATGTTTCACGTATATTAGCAAAACCCGAGCTGATAAGCTATGCAATTTTTATCTCTCAAAAAATTCGTGGCAAACTAAGCCATTTCAATTTATTTTTAGGAAATATTTTCTTTCTTTTCTATTAAATAAAAAAATAGTTTTGATTATAGACGCAAAACGAAATCGAAATTTGTTATCAAATTAAAAATATTTAAGACATTTATTTCAAGTTGTTGTTTAATCGTTTATTCTTTAGTATTTATTATGCTAGACACTTCATTTAAAACGCCTTGATAACTTTTAATAAACTCAAAAGATTTTAAACTGATTTAAACTTTTAATAAAGTTCAGGATCAAAAGGTCAGATTTCAGCGCCTGCCAAATCTTCCTCCAAGTCCAAGAGGGTCTTCTCTTTTCACAAGCAAGCTGGTTTTCTTCCCGTTTGTGGCGGGATAATCGTATTCCTCAGGAGCCCCATTCGATAGCGAGGCCAGGAATCTCTGAAGGAAAAAGGTCAAGGCTTTGGCAGATTTGAGGGCTTGATAAAGATCACTGGTAAGATCCATGTTTTCGTAGCCATCTCGAGACATGGTTGCACAGGCGTTTCTTATCAAGACGACTGTGATAACCATGCTGAAGAGCAGTTGGAAGGAGATTTTCATGGTTTGTTTCATTGGTCACGAGTTATGTTTGTCAAGCAAATCTAGTAGAGTTTAAAAAATTGGAAATTTAAAAAAAAAAACAGAAATATTAAAAGCTAAAAATTAGATTCTCTATACAATTTTGTGCTGTGTCAGATTAAAAATCTGGCATCCTAACTATTTCTTGCAACAATCAGTATTTGACACAAATAAACAGAAACGTAGATTGAAAAATAAATAAGATATTCGATTTCGAAGCAAGCTTCTTGATATCCGCGTCAGTGGTCAAAAGTGAATTCTTCAAGGCCATGTCGTCATTTTAACGAGAAGCAGAGTCAGGTTTTTTTGAAGTTTGTTACTTTTCAAGATATTCAAAGATCGAGATCATATTTATTTTTCTCCGTGACCATAATTTCCAAATCGAATATTATTCTTATGTGAACATTATGAATTTTATTCTTATTATTAAATTACAAAACATCTCAGTAAGAACGATTGTTGTAACAATTATAGTAATGATAACATCTGGACACCAAGATTTTATGAGTTTTTGCTTAATCCCAGTGTGTATTTATGTCCTGCTTGCTTCCTCAACAACGGATGTTTTCATCCCCTGGCAATTAATTCATCAACCCACGATCCATCCGCTATCCACCCACTATCCACCCACCATCCACCCATGTCTTTCTCACGCATCACCATCTCCTTTATTGTTGTCCCTCGCATCATCAATCATTATTCTGATAAACAGGAAATCACTGTCCTCAAATTGTTATTCAAGGGGCATCTTATCGACGAGTTCACTGGTCGATGATAATTTGGAATTGAGAAATTTTAAAAATATCGTCTGATATTACGTCGAGATCGCTTAATAATTTTCTATTTTCTTCTTAAAAGGATAAAAAAAGAAGTTTCGATCTCGTCCACTTACTAACCGCATGCCTAACTCATCTCTCTTTAAGTTTGTTAATTAAGTAGACGCTTAATCTATTATTATTCATTTATTAACGGCTAGTACTACAAATAATAAATTAAATTAACTTAATAAGAATTAGTTTTAAAAAACCAAATAGGTTTTCAGAATAATTTGCCTCCAAATCTCAATTTTCACATCATCATCTTTCTTCGGAAACTTTTGCCCCATTGGATCAAACTTGACTGAATCCCGTGGCAAAAGTAATGCATGGCATTGAAATCCCCATCTGAAGGAAATCGCTTAAATTTTGATCTTGTTGAATTCATCTCAAGTTCAAACATTTCAACAAGCTCCTGACACGAGTCCTCTTAATGCCGCCATATTTTAGAGGCTGTCATGCGTGCAATTGGGATTAAGTTTTTAATGCAATCTCGAAATCCATCACTTCGTCTTGCTACGAATGCAAGGCCATTTTGAGTTAAGTAACAGGTTGTTACTAGTTATTCTTTTATTATCGATAATTTATTATTATTATTATTATTATTATTATTATTATTTATTATTATTATTATTATTATTATTATTATTATTATTATTATTATTATTATTATTATTATTATTATTATTATTATTATTATTATTATTATTATTATTTATTATTATTATTATTATTATTATTATTATTATTATTATTATTATTATTATTATTATTATTATTATTATTATTATTATTATTATTATTATTATTATTATTATTATTATTATTATTATTATTAATTATTATTATTATTATTATTATTATTATTATTATTATTATTATTATTATTATTATTATTATTATTATTATTATTATTATTATTATTATTATTATTATTATTAATTATTATTATTATTATTATTATTATTATTATTATTATTATTATTATTATTATTATTATTATTATTATTATTATTATTATTAATTATTATTATTATTATTATTATTATTATTATTATTCGATAAACTTATTTTAAAATAGCATTATTCAACTTCATGGAAAATAAAACAAAAGTAATTTATGAATTTGTATTCGTTACCCTTCAGATATCAGAACTTTAAGTGGGAGCAAATACAAACTTTAATAAACCTTTATGGTGAAAAATTGACATCTTTATTAGAATTAATCTTTAAAAAAAACCTAATCCGAACCTTTGTCGCCTGATACCGAGATCGATAATTTGTATACAAAGTTGCCAAATTAAAAGGAACGCCAAAAATACTTTTAAACATTGAAAAACATGGTTTTGACTTTTTAAAATTTATATTCATGGTCGCAAAATACTAATTGATTGATTAAATGCACCAAATTCGTTATTTTTTGTTTTTTATTTTTCTAGTCAGTTTTTGCAAAATTTGGCAAAATCGACAAAAATACCGAAGCAGGGACGCAATTTTGGGAAGGGGGGTATAACAGTTCCCCCTGAAAAGGTCATCTCATCATGTTTTACGAGGTTTTGCGCCCTCCTACTTGGAAAAGGCTGAAATGAAATTCCTGCACCTATACAATCAAATGAGTAAACCATTGATCAATTGCAATAAAGTCATCAATGATTAAGGATGAGTTTTGATGACTTTATACATAATCGATTAATCAATGGCTCCCGCAATATTCACGTTAGAAACACTACAACAAATTAGGAAATTTGTCATAGTTGTCTGTTAAATAAATTACTTGTTGATATCGATTTCAACATCTCAGCCTGAAATTATTATTAGTTATTTGACTTAAAAGATTTGCTAAGGAGGTGTAACTTTGAAGATGTACATTTGATCAATATCGGGAAGGGATGCTAAATAATTGTAGTCAAATCAAAATAAAATGCGCCATTGCTTAAAATCGAAAGTCTCACTTGAAGATCTTCTTCTGTAGAGAATGTCTCCCGACCGGTTGCTCGACTTGCTTTTTATAGGCAACTGGATCCTATTAACTTGCATGCAGGACATTTGAATACTAGGCAACTCCGTAATGCCTAATTTTACAATAGCCATAAAACAGACTTTCTTTTCAGTGTATAATTAGAAGTTGCCAGTATTTCTTCATCCTTTCAAGCTCATGTTGCTGCCTAGACATAATTATTCTCTCTAAGGCATTTTATGTACGACCGAGTAAACAATATTCATCGTGGTTTGGTTTATTTTCCACTTCAAAGTTTATCACGATTTAATAAAAAATCTCTTTTAATTCAGTAAGTTACTAAATTCACGGCTGTTAATTATTCGTTGTTATTCGAAAACTGACCTTAACATAGTTTTAACGAGTTTCGGATGGACATACGAACATGTTTAGATGGCCGGAAGCCCATTTTATTACTAGTGAAAAGGTCATTTCCTTGCAACTATTACAGAATGGCGCACAGTTAATTGTTGTTCATTTGTCTTATTGTAATTTTAAATGTATCCAATTTTAATCGAATATTAAAATTACATTTTGGTAGATTCTCACCTGTTTTACCTTTAAAAATTTAATTTCTTTTGGTTCTTTTTTTTAAATCGCTCGTGTCGATATTGATTAGAAACGGTGTATGATGACTACTGATGAAATGCATTTATGACTTAGAACCCATTATCTCAATTTAACTAAAATAAAATCTAAACTATTTCATTAATATTAGGTTAGCTATGATGATATTTTGATGTGGCTTCAATCTGTATTTCGGGATATTTCAAGTTCCGAATAAACCTGAAAGACTGAAGGAATATATCGTTTAGTATGAGTAGGTATGGAATCATCTCATCCCTCTGCGACAGGAAACGACTGAAACAGATTTGCTAGGGTGGCATTTTTCGGGATTTATTTCTTCAATCGGTTACCCGACACAACAACCCCATTGCTTTGTAGCAACTTGCAATCAATGCGATGAAAATAAATAACTTTATTTGTTTTCGAAGCAGAGTTAGAGAAGAAATAGCGTTGTCAATGATGATGTACGAAAAGTACGTAGTGAAGTGAAAACGTATGATTAGTTTCATTATACATGACATATACATGAAGTATGGCAAAAATAAATTTATAAAAAAGAAACAGCATGAAATTCTTATTAAAATATAAAGCAAAAGAACAATGACTAACATAAGAATAAACAAGATTGTGAAAAAACACAACAAAACAGTAAATAAATTAAGTAAGGTTGCTCACTTGAATGAATAAAAATATTCCTTACTTTTAGAACCTACTATCTAAATTGTATGTAATTTATGCAAGATAATAATCGGCAAAGTCTATTTCATTCTTCACATTTAAAGAGCATACGAAACAGAAAGAAAAGCAAGTAAAATTGCAGTGAAGAAATGAAAGGCATTTCTTTCGACTGTCGACAAGAACTCGTTGCAATCCAGTGGTCCTGAGTATCGTCCATTTTCGCAGACGACGTTCCTCTCTTTAGGTCCACGTTGGCAAACGATAGGTTATTTAACAAAGGAGCGATCTCCATAATCGACTTCAATGTCGCCGCCAGGAATATCGATGTTGGTCACACAAGTTTTGCTTATCTCCTGATGGTCCTGATACATGGTCTCGACTTGGTTGGTGATTGTTTCAACCTCGATGTTTGCAAGACTAACGTTGATGTCTCCAGTGACGTGAAGATCGAACAAACAGTTTTTATTTCCCTTACACCTTGGATCTGGTGGAGGATCGTCAAAAATTGGAACGAAGTTCTTATTCTGGAAGTCTTTCCAAAATAAACCAACAGGATACGAGAATATGGACGTGTTTTCATTAGTTGTCCACTCCATTCCAAATTTGTAATGAATATCGACATTTGAAGAATTTCTCGATATGAAGGTTTTGTTAGGAAGCATGAAGTCGTTTTCCGGATCGTCATCCCAGTTGCCAATCAAACCAAATACTTTGCCTTTCAGTATCTGGTCCAACATGATGATGGTATGCAACATGCCATTCAAAACTTGAATTCGAAGCTTCAATCCTTGACCAGTTTCAATTGAAACTTGTGATTGGTTGATGTAATCTATAAAGAGAACACCAAGTCCAAGTGATTGGGGCTGCAAAGTTTCGTTTCCAAGTCTGACTTGCAAAGATTTGAAACCTGTTATTTCTATTTGAATGACTTCTGAATTTGAAGGTTTGATTGCAAAGGCGGAAAAATAACTTGCTGGTTTGAGACTTCCGTCCTGAGCAACGAACTGAGCAATTCTCGTTTGAACCATCAGTCCTGGTCCCTTCAAGTAAATAAATTCACCAACTGGATTAAAATCGTACTCGACATCGTCAAGAGTCGTGAAATGAGGATCTCCGTTTGCTCTTCTGACTCTTGGAGGAACAAAGTGTTTTGAATCTACAGGTGGACGTTTTTCTTGATACTTAGCACGTGTTTGGCGCTTTCCTCCACAACGGATGGAAGGTAAGATTTCATCGGTAAAATGACGAAGCTTGGACTTAGAAGGATCACACATGGACAACGATCCAGATCCATACGATTCAATTTCAATATGAGTTGAAACTCATCATCGTAGCAACAATGGCTCGTCGTGTCATTGGGATTGACGATGCTTCTATAACACACCTTGGCTCCAGGATGAAAGGCGTTGCACCATTCCTTACCAGAAGGATGGCAAGTGTCGGTCACTTCAAAATTACCAAAAAGACGAACGGGAATATTTTGTGGAATTGAAGGCGGGCAAGGATTGATTCCTGATGCGATCTCCTTGAGTTTCTCAATTTCTGCTTCGTCTGGTTGTAAGTCGTACCATTCGTCGCAAGAAAATTCTACGTTAGGTTCAAATATAATTTTTTGGAAAACAGATCTGTCCACAGAAAGGTAAATTTTTCGAATGGTGTTTTGATCAGATTCTTGTTTATCGGTTCTTTTAATAAACCTGCCCGGCCAATATCTGTAAATTCCAGTGCTGGGAGGTTTAATGTATATTTGCCTCCTCTTCAATTCTACAACATTACCCACCCTGTCAATAACTATGTCTTCTTGCATTCCAGAAATTGTGGTTTGAAAGTTTCGATCCGATGAGACACTCCAAGTAACATTGAAAGGGGTGTCTGCATCTTCTTCAATTAATTCAAGTTTTTTGGATTTTACCAAATCGTCGCTAACGTCGCAGGAAGCAATAAAGCTTGTGTATGACACATTATCGTGCTCCAGATAAAGATCAATTCTGCCCAAGATGTCAATGTATGGTGTGATGCAAATAATGTTAAAATTGTTGATGATTTGACAGTTAACTTCTTTTTCTCCAAAGGTCACATAGATTGAATCTTGACCTCTTTTGAAGCATGGACCAGTGATTGATACTTCTTGACCTCCAAAGAAAAGAACTTTTTTCGGGTAAACATCCAAAAGACCATTTGTTCCACAAGCACTTGATATTTCTTCAGATATTGAAAACATCCATTTGCCTTGTTCGCCAGCATTGCTCTCTCTTAAAGCATAATTAGAAATATTTGCTGTGTTGGAATTTGGCACAAGAAAATTTCGTCTGCCATCTCCAGCGTTGAATCCAATTTGTGCATATTCATATCCGAGTTTATCGTAAAGAAAAATGACGAAAGAATCGATTCCGTTGCTCGTAAGAATCGTTTGATGATTTACAACCATGTGACAAGGATGAATTGTACTTCCTCTGCATTTGAAACGAGGCACGTTGTTGAATGTCACAATGAAGGCCCACGAACTTCTAAATGTTGCTTGATTGACAAATTTCTTTCTGACTTCATCAGTAATAGACGTCAACAAATTAAGATCGAACACTTCTCTGTAAAATATGTCACCACCTTCACTTGGATCGCTATCAACCCAGTATGAGGCGACGCATTGAGTACCATTCAATGGAAACGGAACAGGTCTAAAGGAAGTGCTTCCTTTTCCAAAATAAATAATTCCGTTTGTGCTCACATGTATTTCCCTGAAGACTTTCCCAAAAAATAAAAAGTCGAAGGTCAACGGTATTGTCTCAAAACCATCGTCTACTGAGTCCAGTAAAGAGTCAGTCATTTTTCCAAACGGAAAAAACGTTACTCCTGCCACTTCGCCAAAATACATTCCAATCAAAATCATCACGGAAATGCACCTAAAAGTGACAAATAAATTAAACTATTAGTTATTACATAAACGTCTATTTAAGGAATTACTTACAACATGCCCAATTTCATGTTTCGTCCGGCTTGAATTGAATTGAAAATTGCTGCTCTCTTGAAGATATAGATAAAAAAATAAAATAACTTTGAAGGGACATGGGTTATTTTAATTAAGTAAAATGATTTATATTTTGTTAATTAATAAAGTTTCTTTTGCGCATGTTTTCATGCATCCCCTCACACTATTTTTAATAATATTGAAAATGTGTAATTGCAAGTTAAGTTTTACTTTGTTTTTTTTTAGAAACGATACATCAATGAATGAATGCAAATATTAATAAATGTAAAAAATCATGAATTCCAATTGATACATAAATTAATTGAACATTCAAAGTTAATTTGCAACATTTAAAAATGCAGAGGGGATTTCAGAGGTATTCATGATTTCAATCACAAAACTAAACAATTGAATTGAGAATAAAACTGAGAATAAACATTCTTTCGCAACTCAAAGTCGCAGTCTCGAAGCTTTCTCGACAGACCCATCTGTTCATGAAATTATCGATATTTAGGAAATATTTTATTTTAGGAAAATTATCTCTTTAGATTCGTAAAATGTATTTTACTTTGGTTAATTAAAAAGACTGGCTGGTTCGGCCGAGAACATTTAAGCACAAACTGTCTCCGAATAAATGTTAATGCTTTTTAATTGCTTTGAATTATAAACAACGAGGAAGATATTGTATTTCTGTAAAAAATAACTAAAATTTGAAGCGTAATTATGCATGTCCATACTTTCCTGATTTGTGGTTATTAAATTATTTTGTATTATTTTGTTAAATTATATCTTTTCATTACTAGTTTTCAATGTAAAGCATTTTAAAAGTCCTCATGAAAATAACATTTTTTTTCATGTCCCATATTGTAATATGTATAAGATGTAATGTGTGGAGTGAAATAATGTAATAGTCATTTAATCATTTACTTATTCATTTATTTGTAAAAGTAATTATAAAACTTTTGAGACATGAAATTAATATTGATTGATTATTTGGATGAATAATAATCTGTAATTAATATCAGTAATTTTCGGACAAATTTAACAATGGAATAATTTTCAGTCAACTCAACAAATTCTTATTATTTATTATCTTAATTTAAGATTTAATGATCTAGTTAAGCTGAAGTAATTTCTAAAATATTAACAATTTTTTTAAATCAGTTTAACCCTTCAACATTTTTCTGTTCCCCAAATATATTTTTAGTATTATTTAATTTGATTGTCCATGTCTCACTAAGTATGTTCTCAGTGTATTTTGACAAAGTGAAATTGGATCTTTTACAATCAAAATGTAGACTATTGTCTTTATTTTAAATTTGGATTTTTAAGCTTAATAATTAAATGAGTAACCTTAGCACGCTTGCTCAAAATCATCAAAAAGAACTCCAAAGAATACATAACAAGGATAATAAAAAAAATTACAGGAATTACTAGAGTTCACAATACCAAACACTACAGATTTTCACAAATAAAGATGTCAGTTAAATACAAGTTGTTTTAGGGGCAAATAGTAAATATTAATATATTTTATGAAATTTTCCATGATGTGTATTTTAGTCAAATTCAGGAACACTTTTAGGGGTTGAGAGCAGGAAAAAAGTTGTATTCAAGTTTTCACCACATCACCATTTCATTGATACCCTACAATCAATATTTTTTCACTATTTTCCTTTATACCTTTTCTCATTTTTATGAATTTAAAATTTTGTTTAATTTCTTAAAAAATGAAAGTCTGCATCTTAAATTAATTTTCTGTGCTTGTAAATTTTATTCACGATAAAGCAGAGGAATTTGATCCTAATTTAATTTTGATTAATTTATTTTTATATTTACTTATTTGGAATAATTTAAAATAAAATCAAATTCTCATACCTTCAACAACTTTGTCAAAATCTTTTCTTGATAACAATCAACGATTCGAAATTCTTTGTCGGGGTGAGAGATACTTTCAGGGCCTTGTTAAAATCTCCTGATTTCCTGGTCAGTCAGCTGACGAGATAAACTCAACGAGTGCCATTAAGTGATAATAGTTTTGAAATTATTTACATTAATAATGTTTGTTTTCTTCCTTATCTGACGATGTTTTGTAAATATTTCATTCGGTCAGATCATTTTTTGGAGGCCTCATGGCACTTTTTTTGTGGCTTACTTAAAGGATTATTTGTTAACTTTTATATCACTTTTGTGCTTTCAAAAAGTCATAATTTTGCATTTCATTTGCGTTAAATATATTATTCTTTATATATATATATTTATTTATTTATTTTTATTTATATTACATTAATAGTTCAATTTACTTACATTTATTCGAACTATTCAAGGAGTTCTCAAAGCTCTTGTTACGATATAAGATATCTGAAGTTTGCAATTTTATTAACAATGTTTAAAAAAACTCCCTAGGTGAAAACTATATTCAAAAAGACTTCATAATAGAAAAAAAATGAAAAATAACGCATTTCATTTCAAGTGTGCAAAATGTATTAGGTCGAGTTGTAATGAAAGATGGAGATGTTGGAGGAAAGCACATTTCATATAAAATGGAAAATAAATCTTGAAAACCTTAAAAGATCAGTCGCTCACAAATTTATTTTTACAACGCCAATCGCTCTGTAACAAATAACGAATTCATACATTCAAAAAAAAAATCCTAAAAAATGTTTTCAAGTATTTTCACTTCTCGTCGATTACAAACACTATCAAAGATGTCCAAAACAATTTTTATAAAAAGCTCTTTAATGACTAGATGTACTAAATTCGCGATAGTATGTAAGATGTGTCTAAAGTTGTGAGTTCCTCATAAAAGTTTCCCTAAAAGCATATCCTAAGCCAGGGCCGAGTGAGTTTCTCCTGGGGATCATGGACCACCCGACTTTAGGAACCGCGAGCAGGACTTCGGCACCAGTCAGTGAGAATGCCCTCACTCTCGAGGGCAGTGTTTTTCTCTTCGAGTGTTTGTACTCAATGGTGACGGTGGTGAGACGTGCGTCATTGTTCAAGCGTTGGACTTCAAAGGATTCTTCGTTTCTGTTTTGGCTGCTGGCACTGGAAACTCTGAACCTGTGGAGGAGGAGGAGGATGTCCTGGAGTCCCAGAAAGCTCATGGCCGTTCCTCCGCTTATTTTCGACATGCACCGTGGCCGATCTGAACCTTGTAGTTAAGAATTTTTCAGAAACATGCTTCAAACGAACTTCAATGGTAGGTGTGTTTGTTTTTTTAATTGTAATTGAATGCATTTGATTGATGTTAACTAATGGATGAATAATAACTCAACTTAGTGACCTCTCAAATGAGTTCTGAGGATCATAGCAAATCTTCTGAAATCATCCTGCATTTTACTGAGGTTACAACAGGTCATCAATTTTCTCCTGAAAGTCGGAGTTGTCACTGAATAGATGATAGGATTCAGAGCGCTATTGATCGGAATGATAAATATCGTCAACCATGCGTGGGATAACGCTAAGAAAAAAAAGGAAGATTTTTTAAAGAACATAACAAATTGTTTTTTTGTAAGAATTCATTTTTTTCAGGTTTTATTCTCGCTTAACAAAACTTTTAATACTCACACGGAAATTGAACCGAGTGAAGGGCCAGTAACTTGATAACACTGATCGGAATCCAGCACAGGATATTGCTCAACACAATGAAGAACAATCTCTTGTCCAAATTCTTCATCTTCCTGATGAGCTGGTCATCGGTAACAATTGTACCACTAGAGTTGGCAACCGTGGTCAAAACAACAGGAATTCTGGCTCTCGTTCGCCTCATGTTGTAGAATATTATGGAATAACTGGCTATGATGACCAGCATTCCGATTACGTTGACAAAATTAAAGATGAAAGTGGAGTACTGCCAGCCACTCATGTAGGGGTCGTGTATGTAGAGCGGAAGACAAACGCCGTTGCTACCGTAAAACTGGCCAAAATGAGAGACAAACAGAATCGGCACACCGGCTATAACTGCACCAGATAGCCAAATCGCCATCAGCAGTCCTGCGGCTCTGCCAACGGTCATCGTACGCGGTTGAAAGGGAAAGCAGACGGTGAGACAGCATTCGAGACTCATGCAAGTGAGTATGAAAACCGACACCTCTATGGACATGACCCCCATGAACCCAGTTGCGCGACAAGTCCAACTTTCCATCCAGTCCAGAGCGAACTTGTTGTAATGATCGCGGTACATGATGTCGTGACTTCCAATGACGAGCAGGTACACGCCGAGCATAAAGTCGGCAGCTGTAAAGAAGTAATTTTGAAGTTGATGTTGTAATGTAAATGTAATGTAAATGATGCTATAAATTCTATAATTTTAAGTAATAAATTCTGCTCTAGGGTAATAGAATGTGCAAAACGGCTATTATTTAGCTAATATTAGTTAAGTCTTAGATTGTTCTTTAGAACTTGTTGAATTTGTCATTTGGCTTTTGGATATGAACTTTGTTGCGTCGCATTCATTGTAATAATAATAACTATGGAATTACTAGTTATAATATTAATTTTTATTACACAATATAATCATTATAATTATATACTATAAATAATATAATGAAAATAAATAGTGATAATTTATCTAGCGGAAAATATGCAAATCACCGACCACACCTGCGAGATTTTTGATGAAAAGTGAGTGGATGTTCTTTTCCTCGTTGAATGCAGTCCTGCAAATCATTACCAGGAGGTTGCCGAAGCACGTTACCATGCCAACGATCCAGATGAACGCGCCGAGGATGGTTAGGTCGAGGAGGTTGTAAATGGTGGAAATTCCATCGGTCTTCGGCTTGCACATTATCACAGATGGAGCGTAACGGCACATTTCAAAAGTGGAAAATTCACTGTTTAAATTTATTCACTTCATTTAGTTGATTGCTAAGCCGTAATTATAAAATAATTGTTATGTAATTGTTAATTATGTAAATTATTCATGATGAACGTAAACAAATAACGATTCGTGACTCACATTGAGAAGAAATTTCTCATAGATTGAAACGACCTTTTGTTCAAATTTATCACCGGTACGCCGGTTAAATTCCTTGAAAATGAATATTTTCCAACAGTTTTTCATTATTATAATATTATTAATATATTAGTGTAATTAATACTTTACCAATTCATTATAAATATAATTTAATTATCTCACAATGAGAATAAGTTCGGAAGTTGTAGGAGCGTCTCCTGAGAAATCCACGTTATCGGATTGTTTGCAACGTCCCTTGACAAAATAATTGATACAATTGACAAAACAATTGATACAATTGAGAGAGCATTGCAAATTATTACTAAGAATAAAACTGACAAATGTTCAATCGTCGAATAACCAGTCGATGCTTCCTGGAGTTCAAGTGGCAGTGAGGATATGTTGTTCTCGCTCAAAACTCTGAAATGTCAAAATGCCTCAACTTAATTTACTCTACGAAAGAGAAAGCTTAGCATCAACGCTGAGATAAAAAAAAAATTCTCACAAGTCTGTGAGCTGCGAGCATTTTTCAAACGCGTTGTTTTCAATTTTTACGATGGAATTTTTTTCCAACAATCTGAAATAAGTAATAAATAAATAAATAAATAAGTAACAAACAAACAAATAAATAAGTAATAAATAAATAAATAAGTAATAAATAAATAAATATCACTTCGCTGACGTCAAAGATTTGCTGAATGAAAATTGATGACTCGAACGTACAATGTTTTGACGCCAGGACATGAGGTGAAAGTGTCTTTTCGAATGATCTTTAACATATTTTGGGAGAGGTCGCTATTTATAAAGAAATAATTAATTTAGATGCCAGAAATAATATCTAAAGTAAAGCCATCCAATTTACAGTAAAATACTGCTTTAATTTTTAAATTTGGTTTATTCAATTCGTCTAGCAATCAACTGTTAAAAGCTTAGAAGAAATGAATTTTTATAAATAATTTCATTACGAACACATATGAACATTTTGGAGGCAGAGAAAAGATGATTGGCTCTTGACTTCCCAGCATGTTGTTCTCCAACTGGAAGCATCAAAACATTTATAAGAGATCATAGATAAACTAATGAATTAATTTAAAATGAATAGAATGAACTAATGAATTAATTAATTAATTTAAGGTGAATGGAACATTTAGAAGACCAGTAACAACCATCAAACAGCCGAGAGAAGGAAGCGAATCGAAGGATTTAGCGTGTACGAATTTGATTCTGTTTGCGCTCAAGTCTCTGCAATGTCAAACATGATGGCAAAATTGATAAAAGAATTCTGCAAAAAAAAAGTGAATTCCACTAACAAATATTTCAACCTCCGACATTGAAAAACATCTGGAAGTATTTCTTCCAGGAGATTCTTGTGCAACACTCTGGAATAAATAAGGAATCTAATAATGGATTCCACAAGTCACAAATAGGCTTGCTAAATAATTTATTAAACATGCTATTCACTATAAATATCCACTTTGCAATATTTCTATTTTAAGAAAAACGTAAGCGCATAAAATTAAATGGCTTTATAAAATAATTGTATGAAATGGAACTGCTTGGGGGCAATGCGTACTTGGATATCAGTTACTCAGACGGAAGTTGAGAGTGTAGAAGACGTTTGCTATTAACTCGTTGGAAATCGATAAGAGGTAATAGAATAGCGGATAATGGAATAGCGGATCTATTTGAGAAAAATGTAGAAAGCTTGCTAACTATTCGTACAAGTTACTATTTTAAAATAAAATCGAATTTTCATTCACTCCAGCATTAATACCACTTTGAGACAAAGCTCTACTAACAACCGTTCAAGATGGTGGAGATCTGCAAAAGCCCTAGAGGCAAGATTCTTGATGAAGTTGCGATCAAGTTTCCTGCCAAAGTTTATTGGTTTCACCGTCAATTTCTAGGAGTGCGTTGCAAACAAACAAAGCAAACAAACAGGCCCTGCAGAAACTTTGTATCTCGAAACATTCCTGGTTTTATTTCTGAGATGTTGTTCATCGACAAGATCCTGCATAATTAAGGACAACTTCAAAAACGTTTAAATGCATGAAGAACTGATAAATCAACTAACAAATTGAAAGTGTTGTTGGGCAAGTTTTGAGGGATCTCCACCAATTCTTTCTTCCGACAGGAGATTGTTGGAAATCTCTTGCAATTACACAGACCCGTGCAATAATCGAAGACAACCAGCAACGCTGAACAAGCATGTCGATAGTGAACAATCATTTTTCCACATAATAAAAGATAATAAATCAAAACAAGAAAAAAAACATTAAGTTGAATTACAATCATTAAAGAGGATGTTAATTAATATTAAGATGTTAACGAGAATTGCGGAGGAAATGAATAAAGGAAATAAAGTAAGCACGAAAACACGATCCCATGGTATTAATGTTTGTCATCAAAAGTACCGATTAAAGTAACGATGATGAAGAAAAACAGTGGTCAGACTCTTGCATGGAAGGCATCCAATATCTGAAACTTTTAGCCAAGCCAGGAAGCATAAACTCAAGCAAGGATGTTTTTGTTGTGGCCAAATGGAGATGGATTTTCAAAAAAAAAAAAAAAAAAGTAAAAAGAACCTCTAAAATTTTATTGCCGTTCAAAAACCCAACTGGTTTTTAATGAAAAGAAAAAAATTTACGCGAGTTTTTGAAGTCGATGTGCTCGCGGTAAATTGCAAGTAAACAACTTTGAAAACAAAACACAAGAGAAAAACATCTTCGTTGACTAGAAATACAAATGGATGTCTTTACTTTGTGGTCTGAATTGAAAATTTGTGATGCAAAATTGCTTGAGTTGTTGCATTGAAATATGCAGTACCTTCAGTGTTGTTGGGCTACTTAGAAAAAGCTGGACCGAATTTCATTGGCTGTACTAATATGCAGACCAATTAAAATTTAATTGCAAATGATTGAATTGAACATTTTTGATGCATTGATAATACATGTAATTCCTTCAGTGTTATTGTTGGACTACTTAGAAAAAGCTGGACCGAATGTCAGTGAATGTTATAATAGGTATCAGCTATTTTTGAATTTCATAGCAAATTTGAATATTTAGAAGAGAGCTCAAATGATTTTAAAAACCTTCTGATGTTCTGCTGTTGACCTTATGACGTACTTCTGACATGGCACCTTTCATATTATGAAGGCAGGTTGCAAGATCTGATGATAATGATCCACCGTCGTCTGTCAAAGGAGATCAAGATTCAGGAATTTCTAGTGAAGTTGTTTGTAGTGTCGAATTTCAATGCTAAAAATTTTAACTAACTACGATTTTCTGCTTTAATCGATTTTCCATTAATAATTATCGATAATTCTCGAAGGATTTCAGAACACTTGCTTTTTTATTCTAATTTTTTTTTTTAAATTAAAAACTTAAAAATCTAACGACAAATCCTTTGTTCTTCGTCCTCGCCAGAGGGACAGTCCATATTTCCGTCGCACCACTGACTGTGGTGGATGCAGATGGTTGAGTTCGGGTTGCACTTGTGTCCTCCGTCCACGCAGTCGGAGTCTTCTGGAACTACTGTCCTTTTTAAGTCGTGAATCGTTATGCCTGGAAGAAGATATACATTAGTTTGAACTTACTTATTATTTTAAGAATTTATTTTATGAATTTATTATTATGAATTCACATTCAAATAATTATTACATTCAAGCCCATAAATTTAATCTTATAAATGCTAGTTCTTTTGATTTTGATTATAAAATGAATTTATAAGATGGACATTTATGAGTTTTTTTTTTTCTTGAGATAAGCGATGTAATCTTGGCGTTGAAAGTTTAGTTCATTTAAAAATGACGTTAATAACAGAATATCTTAACAATTTTATTTTCTAACTAAATAGTATATAAGTATTTTTTATGATCATTAGAAAGTTATAAAATTTCATTTCGACTTTCTTAAATGTAACTTTCATTCATGAAAATATTTTCGTTTCAAGATTTTAGTTCGCCGAGGCGGGAAAATCAATAAAGTTTGAACAGGTGGTAATAAAAAAAAACTGGTTCAAAATTTATGAAATATTTTCACTGAAAATCAAAAAACAAAATTAAACGCTGTTAAATATTTGCATATATATATATAAAGAACAAAATATCACCAAATAAACATGAATTTGATGGTTTTGTGGCTTCGATGTTTGAAGACTTTCGAAATGTAATTTAAAGGGGAGATTTTATTGTTAATTTTATAAACTTGATGGTAACAAATCAGTTCTATGATACACACCGATCCACATTGAAACTTGTTTTTTTTTTGTTACAACCTTCAGAGGTGATGCTAAAAATAGCTACTACACAAAGAAAGAAGCCTTGCTCATTGATTTGAATCGATCAAAAAACTTTTACTGAACTGACACAGTTTGTAAATGTTTCTAAATTTAGAATTTCACGGGTCATTCGAGTGCAGTTAATGGGGTTAAGAGGAAGTCTCGACGAGCTATTATTAGCTTAGATAAATATTATCATAATATTGCATCATTATATGATAAAATTCATCCTAGTATTGCATAATAAATTGATAAAAATGTTTTTGTAATATTACCTCATTAATATTGCAATTACCTCAATTTATATCTTACTATTGCTGTATTAATTGATGATATTACCCTAAATGTATCCTAATTACAATATTATCAAATTATTGCATCATGAATATGTGTTGACTGGGATTAAAGAACGCCTAAGAAAGCAGGCTTGTTGTCCGTAACTAAATATTATTAGATATTATGCGATTAAAATATTATCATGACAATTTACGTATTATTCTCAAAAAATCGAGGCGGATTGTCACGGCAATTGTCCAATGTTAAACTATAATATTTTAATTAGGTAGTTATTATGTAACATACGATAAATGAATTATAATATTATAATTAAGTTTTATTTATCATTTATTCGAAAAAAGAATTAGAATATTAAAATCTAATTATTACTAATCAGTAGGACGACAGGAGCAACTACAGCCACGAATAGAAATATCCTCTGTCCACTGAATTTCCCGATAAATCTCATTTATTCCTCTCGGGATCTCAGTTGCTGAATGAAGCTGATGAGAAGTTAAAAATAATTTATTAATTTCATAACTTTTAATAATCGCATTTTAATAATCGCTAAAAGTTATAAAGTTATTAATTATACTGCGCTTCAAACAAACTAATAATAATGATACTGCTGCACGTATTATTATTACCAATTCGGGACTTAGAAATAATTCTTGCCAATTTCTAAACATTAAATGCCGATCGAGTTTTTTTTTTAAATAGTTATCAAACTAAACAACATTAAAGATAAGCCAAAGTGGAAACATACTTCGGAAAAAAGTTAATTTTCAACCCACCGATTCAGCAAACAAACTGACAAACTAAAAACACTGAACGCGCCACATAAATCCTCTTATCCACAGGCCTTGGAGGAAAACGGACTTTTCAATAAACAACGGAGCATTGCTCGTTTTAGACTCGAATTGTTTTATTTAGGCTCGAATTTATTTCAGTTGCAGTTTTGTTTCGAGGAAATTTGAAATGTGCTGCGCGTGTTAGATCGCCCAAACAAATGAGTAAATGTTTTAAACACATAAGCAGTTTTTAGTCGATGATAACATATCGTGCATTGCCACAGCATCCAATTGAAATGCATAAACAAATATATTTTTCTACATGTTTCCGTTTAATGGCTTCAAAACACATGATGATTTGAAAAAGTAGATGGCAAATTATGAACTGCATTTCTCAAATGAACATAATTTCAGTGCAAGTCGATAAATAAAGCAACAATAGTTAATTTGCGAGTAAATGGTTACTTGTGTCTTAGAATGAATTGCATTCAGTCATTTAATCATTCAATTCATCACAGTTTTCAATGAGAAATACTGAAATAAACTCACTTAATTAAATCTTTGAGATGCATGTGGTCTTGCTACTGTCGGTATTATTATTATTATATTGTTATTATTATCGTTAATGTTAAAGTTGCTGTTATTGTTGTTGTGGTCGTTGCTATTGTCCGCTGATAATAGTGATAAACAGTGTTGAAGTCGAATAACCGTTTGGCATTGGTGCTGTTCATCCCTTTATAAACCTTGTCTATCCAAAGATTGCGCGCGTGCTCTTGGAACAAGCAGACGACAGGTGTCTGGAAAAGACTGCTTGAACTTTTTGGTGTTCGTGGGAAAAACCGTAATCGTCATTGAGCCTTTTGGATAAAACTGCTGCAGAGGTTGTATCATGAGACGGCTAAGAAAAACTACGAAACGTTTGTTGAGAGCAACGAAAAAAAAAACTGAAATTTAACTTTCAATGATTAGATAACTACTTTCATTTATTATTAGTTTCAATGCAATGCATCTACCTTAGAGATCTAGATTAAATCAATATAATTATACTCGGCTCAACTTGGCTAAACAATTAACAAGTTCGTATTCACAAAAACTTTCATCTAACAGATGCAATGCCAAATAAATTTTCGTAACATTTATCAGCTACAAATTTCATTAACGCTAACAAATTAATATTTATTATTCATTAATAATATTCGTTAACGAACGACATTAGCGCTCTCTAATCGAAATCATCCAAAACATACTGCGCAGGGGGCAGCCGGAGTTGAACCGGCGACCTCTCGATCTGCAGTCGAATGCTCTGCCACTGAGCTATACCCCCGCCACGATGCGCAGATTGTTATATTTGATGCACATACTTCTTGAAGCTGGTCTATACGATTTCGTCATTGCTAATCTAATGTTATTGTTCGATTAAAAATTCTTTTAATTTACTTTTCAGACATTTTATGCATTTTAAAGTTGAATTCATTGGCAATTTATTTTCAAAATTTTAATGTCGATTTTACGCTAGGTTAGTCAGTTATTCTTATTTTCTTAGTTTCTATGGTAACCAGGTGTTGTCTACCTGGATTTTATTTCTCGGCAATGAAAACTTTCGATATAAAATGTGATGAAGTTTCGCGATTTGTTTAAATGCTATGTATTAAATGCAAACTCAATGAGAAAACTTGAGAAATCTGTTTCAGAACTTACAGCATTGTACTTTTTATAATAAATTAGTAATTTATTTTTATTATTTTGGTAAGTAGTGTACTTACAATGTCAACTGTTGAAAGTGTTGCAGAACAATTGTCGACGATAGATGAGGTAAGAAGCAAACAAACAAATGAATGGCTGACTCAAGTTGATTTCAAATACGTTTCATTGTTAATTAAGGACGCGGGAAATACTTCACCTCAACATGAGATGGCTTTCTTGGACGGGTAGTTAAATACTGCTTATTGTCAGTAATTATTTAAAAGTGAATAACGATGAAGATAATGAAAGTTATTACCGCATCACGTTCAAGCATTCAAGAATTTGAAATGAGGCAAAATGAAGAAGTGTTTCTGAAGAGGCAGAACCTTTTGATTGGACATCTCAAGTATTATTATTATTATTATTATTATTATTATTATTATTATTATTATTATTATTATTATTATTATTATTTATTATTATTATTATTATTATTATTATTATTATTATTATTATTATTATTATTATTATTATTATTATTATTATTATATTATTATTATTATTATTATTATTATTATTATTATTATTATTATTATTATTATTATTATTATTATTATTATTATTATTATTATTATTATTATTATTATTATTATTATTATATTATTATTATATTATTATTATTATTATATTATTATTATTATTATTATTATTATTATTATTATTATTATTATTATTATTATTATTATTATTATTATTATTATTATTATTATTATTATAAAATTTGAGATTCGGATTCAAAATTGAATTTTGATCGAATAACAAGGGCAGCTGAAGCAAAGAACAGATTGAAAGTTGCAAGAATTAAATCGGCTGCTGAAAAAGTGATGTTCATTTTCCGATGTCTTGTCTGTATTTTAAAGCATATTTTTATTATAAAATCTCAGCTTATCTACTAACACATTAAACTTACGGAACTTACATTCAGGGACGATCTTTAAAACCTGAGCAAAAATACTTTGAAATATTACTAATGCGACAACTTCAGTCGTAACTTTTTTTTATTTTTGTTAATTCAGAGAAAAGATATGAATAATTTGATTTCACAAAAGTCTACTGCTGCATCGGCTGCAAGACTGGAATCACTGTTGGTTACGAAGCAGCCAAAAGGCACCGAAACGGAAAAGCTAGATAAAATTACTGTAAGTTCATCGTCTGGGTCAAATAAACACAGCCTTCCGTAATAATTTCTGCTTTGCTTACAGAAATAATCATTTTCATCAATTGCAGAAAGAAAAAATCACTACTCTTTTGTTAGAACCGAACAGCAGAAGTTGATCATCTGATTCATGAGTCACTCGATCGACTTTGAAAAATTAACATCGAGAACAATAACGAAAATTGAACCCGTGTTTTCATGTTTTTGTGTAAAATGTCGTTTAATGTTTTTTTGCATAAAAAAATATTTGAACTTCTGAGAGCCTCGCTCGTTCAACCTTCGTGAACGCCTACCGTGTGGCACCACGCCTAATCGAGCAGATATTCTATTCTGGCTCGGCATTTTTTGAGGAGGAAGATCTGTACTCTACATGGACTCATATGATTCATCCGGTTAACTCCGGATGGAAAGCAGCCATTTCCAAACAACCATTTCCTTAAGTCGGCATAAATCACCTTCGGCATCGGGATGTTTTTGTTCGAAACTCGCTGCAAGAGATTTGAGGCATGCGTGTTAATCTTTAGAGAAGAATTTGCCCCGTGAGAACGTGTGATATGGCCTCGATGGGAACTACGAATTTCCAAGTGTCTGGCGATATGCTCCTTTCAGTCTCTGCGCGTAAGAGTGAGGGCTGCTGAGACAAATCTTAACTATTTATGCCCGTGTAAGTGAGCGGTGCCTAGTCAGCCCGTTGTGGAGCTTGCGAGGTGGAATTTTTTTCCGAGAGTCATTTGTTTGGTGGATATTATTTTCTTCTATTTTATCGGATTAATACTAGCTAAGTTTGAGTTTTTTTTAGAAAAGTGGAAACATAAACTCATTCCAGATAACTTGATGAGGTACTTTTTTTGATTGAATTTCGATATTTCAATAGTGGATTTCATTGTGCAATAAATAAGGAACTTTATCATGAAAACAATTGTTCTGATGTTAAAAAATATTTGGAGGACAAATTATAATAGCTGATGTTTTTTCAAACTGCTCCATATCGAATATTTCGTCGAACGATCAACAACACTTTCAAGCATTTGATCAACTTTTTTCATGAGAATTTAAACAAAATAGAATTCTTCGCTCTTGGATTAATGTTAAGTGAAACACCACGTCAAATCATTTTCAACCCCACTTCTCTGACTTTTGCTAATTATGCAATGCGTTCGTTAGATGTTTGAGACATTTGTTATTTTTATTTATTTATTTATTTGTTAAACAATAAAACACACACACACAATAATGATAATATAATTTAGTGGCGGTCCAGAGAATGTGCTGGCAATACTCTTTCACTAATCACTTGTCGTCGAATTGTGGCAGATTATTCCGGAGTTTCGCATGAACCCTTTAGGATGTTAATTGTAATACCGAAGCAGAATTAAGCGTTTTTAGTCGTCTGATTAAGTATTACAAAGACACAATGAGTCTATTCCATGTGATCGTTTTTAGATCTCATTAAACGAAGAACCAAGACAGGCCTTAGACGATTGGCCACTCAAAGAGGACCAGCAACAGACCAGCCACGATCATGAGGGTCCCATCCATAAGAAATTTGTTGCTGATCGTGGTAGTCACCGTCTTATCGCGTCAAGTTTCTGCACGAACCTACGGTCTCAAGAATTCTCTTATCCAGGTATCCAGGTTTCAATTGCTAAAGCTAACGATGGTGATTATAATGAAAACAAAAAATAAAACATTTAAATACATACAGCAAGGATAACAAATGCGAGGCAAATTGGAATTTAACTTGCATGGGATTCTTTGAACCGTTCAGACTAAAATAACACCGTTCATCGTCTATCCTGTTCCGATTTTGAAGCCAACGCAAATTTTTCATTGTTTAACAATGCATCTCGAGTTTTCGAAAGATTTTTGTCAGAAAATATACGTGGGAATAATTTCGAAATGACTGCTTGATAATGAGTCTACATACTTTGTCTTTAACGCAGCCCAGCTGTTGCCTAAAATCTGAGGAAGCTATGGCTTCATCACAATGAGAAGAGTCTTTTGATGTCTGTTTTCTTTATCAGTATTCGTGCTGTTAGCGAATCGACAACTGGCGGTCGAGTGTAAATAGTTTGCGCCATTTTTAGTTTAAGCTCCAAAATAAGTAATAAATTATCGGAGCGAAGTAAATTGCGAAAATGTTTTCCTAGCCAATTAAATTTTTTCTTCAAATTGATGTGATGCAACGCATTTCAATTGTTTTGGTATCCACTTCGAAGTTGGGGTCAAATGAGGGCGAGCGAGGGGTGCGGTGTTCCGATGAAAAGCTGAATTTCTTGTTGAATTTTTTTTTATAAACAAACGGTGAAACTATGAATTTTACGATATTAACACATTTAAAAACATTTCCACATTTATAATAGGAAGAACTGATTAAGAATTTAAGAGATTTATTCCGTCTGAAATGGCTCTAATGTTATTGCAGGCGTGGGTTTGGACGATTTTATTATCCAAATTCATTGGAAATCTTGCTTGAATGACACTTTTTAACACGTTTTTATGACTTTTAAAGAGGTTTATGTGCAAGTAAATGTATTCGTCTCTTAATTTACGGGTGAACGTTTGAGAGCAGTGTTTGCATACGTTTTTGCACAAAGCAGCAATTTGTTTTAGAGCTAACAGGCGAGATAGGAGTTTTCCAAAGAAATGCAAAAGATATTTTATTTACGAGCTTACTTGTATCAGAGATAAATATTTTGCTCAGAGTCTTATGTTGTTTAAAATGTCTAAATGATATAGAACAGTGGAATTATTTAGGAATTACTGATATGTTATCACTTCAAATTTGAACTTTAATGAATTTTTTTTTCAAGAACATGCTTCATTTAACAATTTATTTATAAATTTATAGAAAAATCGACAGTAAAAGTGAAGTAATTATTGAATAGATTTTATTGTTTTATTATCTATTTTTTGTCTTCAAAAGCTCTCAGGATCCTACATTAATTTTAAATTTTTTCCATATTTTTGTCTGCTGCTATATTGTCCTTTGTTCTGTTTTGAGCATTGCCATAACTTTTACATAACTCATAAAATCCATTACAATGAAACACCTTTGTCAACCACTTGTTGCTGATTTCTCACTGGCGCCTTCCTTGTTGGAAATCTCAATTATTTCTCTGGTTTTAGGTCCGCTTTCTGTTCATATATTCCAGTGAGTTTGCGCTTTGATTCCCTATTTATTTGTTTATTTATTTCTCTCTTTGTAATCCATATAGAACTGAAATTCTTGAACTTCTGAATATATTTTTTATATTCCTTTATGCAGTTCTTTTCCTAAAACATTCTGTTTTCGACTAGGAATCATAATGGGAAAATTTAATAACTGCTTTATACAACTTTGAATTGTGGGGGAATAAAATCTTATCGAGAAGTTTAAATTTACACAATTTATTCCAACACTGCAAAATCTTCACATGATGTTAAAAAGACATCAACTTGAAATCATTAATCATTCAAGGTTCAGAGAGTCAATGAATAAATTTTTTTAAGCTTGTTAAAAATACGAAACTGCTTCTTAAAGGATTTTTTAGATTGTAAGTTCTTGCAAATCTTTTCATCTAAGATTTTGGTTTATTCAGATGTACTTGAAAAAAATAATTATTGTTCCAGAACATTACGAGATATATGAGTACAACTTAACACCTATTGCAAACTTTGGCCACAAATCATTCTGGCAAGAAGTGGGATGCTAGAGGAACATGTATTTTCTTTCTAATTCAGATTTAATCTTTTACTGCACCAAAAACTTATTTCAAACTCTGAACCGCTAGGTGTGAGTCATCTCATTAGAATTCCCATAAAAACCAATGCTACAATTTGCTGATTCAAGGACTTATGTTGCTGATACTTGCTCTTCAGTGACTCATTCAATTTTAGATCACTTAAGTTAATCTTTTAAAACAAGACTAGGAAATCTGGCTAATCAAATAATTATTGCCTAAGAAGATGAAGAAGAAAAAAGTTTAAAACACTTCTTTTTAATCTCGTTCTTAAAACGATTCTTTGTCTTCTCGTGATAAGAGATTTTTGAGTTGCTGCAGTTAATATTTTCTCTCCTACAGGCAGATACCAACCATGATTTTGATTTTGGGTTCGGAGATGGAACTCTGCTGGACGACGAAGACATGCAGCGCGATTCCTCAGGAAATGGCGAAATAATCGAAGAGGGAAGCGCAGACGATGGCGGTTTGTGTCGATACCATATTAACTTGTGTTACCATTTTGTTTTCTACTAATGAGATTAGAGAAATGAGCTTGAAAAACTCAGATAGAAGTGTTAAAAAGAGGGGTTCACAATCCACGTTGTTTACAACATTTCTTATATATCAACATCTTATAATATTTCTTATATATCAACATCTTATAATATTTCTTATATATCAACATCTTATAATATTTCTTATATAACAACATCTTATAATATTTCTTATATATCAACATCTTATAATATTTCTTATATACAAACATCTTATAATATTTCTTATATATCAACATCTTATAATATTTCTTATATACCAACATTTTATAATATTTCTTATATATCAACATCTTATAATATTTCTTATATAACAACATCTTATAATATTTCTTATATAACAACATCCCATAATATTTTTTTTTAAACATTAGAAACAATGTATTAATATTTGTTTACACAATTTGTTTGAGGGTAACTTTGCTTTTTATCACCTTTTTAACAAGATGAATACCCAGTCATCTATGCTCCATGATACAGTTTCGTAAAGATTTTGATAAATATACCGTAATACTGATGATGTTCATTGTTCTGATGATATTAATTATTCTAATGTTATTAATTATTCTAATGATATTAATTATTGTTATTGGAATATATTTCCAAAATAATAGGATTTGGAAGTTGTTATTATTAGTTTTATATACTAAATTTATTGAATAAGCAAATTGTGTTATGTAATTTTAGTTTTAATGTCAGGCTATGCAAGTATTAATTCAGAAACACAATTTGTACCAACTCTGGGTTAAAATTGCTCTGCTTTTTTATATTTTCTTATAATTTTCCTAACAGCTGATTTGTTAGTCAAGGATAAATGTAGATAAAATAATCTTGTTTCATCAACTCCCATTCCTCATTATTTCTTTTTTTTTGTTTTTTGATATATAATTTCCATCAAATGAATTTTAAAGGCTTTCTTAAAGAATGAATCAAAACTGTGCTTTAGAATCATTGCATTGCCAAATTTGTCTGGTTTAAGGACTTTGATTTTTATTCAATGAAAATATTTTTAGCAGGAATATTGAAAATGAATTGAGAAATGTCCTCTGAATTTCAGTTCAATTCCTAGTCAAATTGACCATAGTTTCAAATGAAGTGTTCAGTCCAGACCTGTCAGCTCTTTCACAAAGTGACCTTGAATCCTATAAAAACGATGTTAAGTATCAAGTTTTTCATTTGCTGGGTGCCGACAGCTCTCAATACGACGTGGAAGTTACAGATTTGAGGTAAAATTTCTTCCAGAGTGAATTTATGTAATTAATACAATTAATCTGAATCAATAATCGATTAATCAATAAAGTTATTTATCATTATCATTTAACATTACAACTAATTTCAATTTGTTTTTAAAGTGCATTCGAACACGACGTGGGCAGGACGGTGGCTTCGATGACGTTGACTTTAGGAGTTTTGGTGACACCAAATGAAGCCTTTAAAAAAATTTATAGTGCCCTATCGAGCGGAAGACTGGGTAATTTGAGGGTATCTGTAGATGGATTTCAGTTCCAACCTAAGGAAGCTGGTGAGTATTGACTTTATTTATTTATTAATTTATTTATTTGATTATAGTCCATTGCATAAGTGAGTATTGGCTAATGTTAAGCTCATTAAATAACATTAAACCAATTAAATTAATGATGATTGAAAGTATTTGTAACATAACTGCTCTGTTGCTTATTAGAAATGCTAGGATGGACAGATGTTTGTTTTTAATTTAAATGTAAATGTAGATCATTCACGTGCAAATGTGCAAGCATAGGAAGCAATTTTCACGAACCATTTATGTAGCAATCCATCCCAAGGTATTTGTGGCAGTGCATTCTTTACCTTTACCAACCCTCTGAGCTTACTTGCAAACTAATGTGATCATATAAAATCACATTTACATATTTATTTTAAAAGGTGTTGAAATAATGTTTGTTAATTTATTTGAGATAATTAATGTTTTGACAAAACATTGAAGCATATTTATTTTGTAGTAAAGTATGAATTGTGCAAGTTTTATGACAAATTTATTCAATATCATTTATTGATTCATTAATCACAAAAAAGAGATTGTGAAACATACTTATTAGTGGTATGTGTTAATTAATGTGCTAGTATTACTTACATTCATTTGAGAATCATTATGTATTTGTTTATCCCTTAGTGGTTAAAAAACTATCCGACATTCCATATTCTAAGAATTGTTTCAGAACATTTTTCATGCAATTGTTTACAAGATATCAAATTCCTCTTGTAAAACTGATGCCATTTGTTGGATAATTTAAATATGCAATATTGATTTCGTTTCATTTGCATTGTGGCCCTTATTCTCAAATTTAGATTGGTCTTGT
The DNA here is from genome assembly GCA_021613335.1 of Whitmania pigra. Taxonomy (NCBI): domain Eukaryota; kingdom Metazoa; phylum Annelida; class Clitellata; order Hirudinida; family Haemopidae; genus Whitmania; species Whitmania pigra. The sequence goes on along the minus strand of JAJTWR010000416.1, from coordinate 191,800 downwards.
CCCAGCTCTGTGGGCAAGGAACCAAGTTACTTGCCTCAAGTGGGTGATGCCCGGGCTTCTCTTTTGATTGGCCATCCTTTCACGTGCTTTGGATGGCTCAAATCCGTTCAGTATTATAGAGGCGATCCTTATGCAGAAGCCTTTCTTGGACTTTGGTACAACGAAACCGAAACTTCATTTGTCCTCAGAAATAAACTCAAACTCATGCCCGCTTCCATCGGAGTCCACACTGTGACCATTCCCGACCGATGGATCGTCAACTCCGGAGACTATCTCGGAATCCATTACCCCAGGGATTCTCGGAGCGGAGCTGTGTCCTACACCAAGCCCGCCGACAGGCTGTTCGACGAGAGAAGCTTTTACCAGGCTGCGATCTTGCCAATTTACGAGGAAGAAATTTTTCCGAACGCCCCCATTTTCGTGAATTTAGAGGACATGCACTTCGAACCCCGTTTGTTCGCTATCCAAGGAGATTACACTCCCGAATACATCCATCAAGGTAAATTGGAAAGGCAGATATGTTCTGGGTTAAGAGGCTTGAAGCATGTGTTTGAAGCCAAACTTGCCTAGCTCAGAGTTGGTCTTTCTGTTTTGTCCAGCTGTTACTACTTTAGTTTTATTGCTTTAAATCTGCCACTGCAGAGCTTTACCATTCAGTTATATGATTTTGGTTTTTGCTTATTTTTCATGTTGACTAATGATTTGCAAAAGTCGACTTTAGCTTTCCCTAAAATTCTTAAAATGCAACAATAACAAAGTTACGAGGAAACTTTGCGTCATTTTGTTTTTATGAGTTTAATTTGATTTTTTTCATGCATGAAACCTTGATCCTGGCATTTTTAACCTTTAATTTTTCAACAATTGCGAATCATTTTCTCACGTGGCTTGGAAGCTGGCGCTTCGTTGCCAGAACGACGTTGGCCGGACTGTAGATTAATCGATCAACGAGAATGGATATTATTATGGAATGGGATGAGGATGTAGAACTGCTTGCACAGCTAAATTGCCAATCGATTGAGTTAAAAATGAAACAGCCAATTACTTGTAAAAATCTGCAGGCAAGAGGTGTTCGGATGATGAATTTGAATGCCTAGAGTCTAAGACTTGCATATCTAATCGGCTGAGATGCAACAGATACTACGATTGCAGAGACGGTTCGGACGAACTCGATTGTGGTCAGTTTCACCAGTTGTTGTGCATGCCATCCTTTCCTTTCCAACATCCTTTTTTGTTTGTGTGAAGAGATTCTCACAGTATGTTTGTTTGGAGCTGCCCATCTTTTTGTAGCCCAATTTCATTTCAGTGCTCAGCAATTTGTGAATTCATTTTCTGGCACGATCGATGTGTGGAAATGTTGTTTCGATCGGTGGATTTGAATTTATTTCAGAAGTGGAGACAGGTTTTGTTCCGACGTGGGGCGAGTCGTCGTGCAGCGGCAACGAATTTCAATGTCGAGATGGGACTTGCATTGCAGACGTGCATCGATGCGACGGCTACGTCCAATGTCTCGACGGCAGCGATGAAATTGATTGCGGTAGGAAATTTCAGTCTCTGCTCCTTAATAAGTTGTGAAAGCTTAACAGTTGAAACACAACATAATCACAAGATATGTCGTTTTTGTTCGTAGTGCCTTTGTATGCTTTTGTATTTAGATGTGAAGGACATGCAGAGTTAAGAAATGTTTAGCAATTTTGGTAATAAGCACATGGTTTTATAAATTAAAAAAAAATATTTTTAATTTAAATTTTAAAAAATATTTTTGCCTATAAAATTAAAAAATATTTTTAATTTAAAATAATGGCTGGAAAGATAATTTCTTGTTGCAAGCATCTGTTTAAACACATTTTAAAAATGTGTTTGAAACAGTTGCTGTCTGCCACAACATATCTCGTGATTATGTTGTGTTTCAACTGTTAAGCTTTCGCAACTTATCGTGTCGTGTCGTGTCGTATCGTGTCACTCCTGATGTGATGAAGCTTCAGAAGGGAAGCAAATAACAACTTTTGTTTGATAATTCAGACATGTTTTTTTGTTATTTTTTGTGACATTATTTCTATTTTGGTGGTTTTTATTAGATTTTAGTTAGCCATTAATGACTATCTTCTAAATTTCCCTTGGAATCTTTCTTTCCTAGGAATGTTACAAAAAAAATTGTTTAAATGTTTATCATCTGATGCTGACTGGACATATTATTTAAATAAGTTTTTGATTTTCATGGGGTATTGCTGCCAAAGGAATAATGCTAAATTTTTCTTATTCAAAGCATCTTCCTTTGCTTACCAATCAAAGTGATAATTCTAAGTGAGCACTTGTTTATCTGAATGTAAGTGCAAGGCAGTCCAAATATCAATTTAGTTGAACATTGCAACAACTTCAGCTGAAAGATGATGTTTTTTGACTATACCTTCTCATTTCCCATTTGCTCAATAACAAACCATAAATATTTTCCTTACAAACACATCAGCCATTTATCATTTAGTGTTCATTGCACTAGTGAATGATTATTCTTGATAATACGTTAAGAAGAAAAATTTTAAACATTTCTGTCTTAACTCCTTCCTACAACGCTGCATGCTATCTTTGGTAAAATCAGCTAATTGATAGATTGATTGTTGTTCAGAAAGCTAAAAGAGATGAAGTCAGATGCTTGTTGAGCATCTTGCACCTGAGCCACTCAGGTTCTCACATCATTTTGCTGTTGCTGCAGTGATTCAAAAGGATGTTTTTGCTAGAGCTGCCTTCAAAGAACTCTTGAAAATCAATCACAAGAGTATTTATCTCTGCATCCATCTGCATTCCATTCAAAGTCGACAATCAACCAGTTTTTATTTTGGCCCGGTGCAAGAAATAAATTGCAATGGAATTCATGACTGAGTTCCGTTAATTTTGTATGTTTTAATTATTGTCAATTCATTATTCAGTATTTAATGTTCAAAGAACGTTTGTTTTGTTCAACATAAACTATTCTAATCATTCTACTAATGTTGATTAATGAATCCAGATAGATATAAGTCTTTATATTTGTATTTATTTATGATTACATAACACTTTAATTTGGCAGCCCCAGATGTTGTTAATTGCTTTTCTCTGAGTTATTACATTTTTCTCAGACAAAAATGTAATTCTAAATGGCAAATAAATTAGTAAATCGCATCCAGAGATATGCCAATAAAAGTCAATAAAGGAAATTCCTTAATTTTTTTTGTTGTTAAGATTCATTAGCCAGGCTGTTTTTTTATTTTTCGTATTTCAAATAAGCTCCGACCAAACTCAAACCATAAAAACAATCTTGCATTTTGAATGGCCTTTGTAATGTAAAACCAATGTCTTTTTGTGTTCATATTTTGTGGAATTTATGACAAGATGAAGCATAACTGCAATGTCATGAAGGATCATTACAAAAATAACATCTTAATATGAATATCAACTGAATATCAACATTTAAACTCAATTCGGTTTTCAAAGAAATCATGGAGCAGAGTAATTGTTTAATGCTGAGAATTATTTGATCCATGATACGTAGTTTGTTGTTGTTTAAAGCCATACATTTCAATAGAAAGCTATTTCTTATGCAGAACGGGGTGATAAATAAAAATAAATAAATGCTTGGATAAATTTTGCTTGAATAACTGACAAGATTTTTGAATAATTTCTAAGGCCAGATATTTGAAAATATCAAAAGTTTGCCCAGTGGGTCTTCCCTGTTGTTTGGAGTGACTTGGAATTAGAATGGCATTTAACTGAAAATTATTCATTTTTATTTCATCTGGTGTTCTGTTGCAGATCAGTTGGAAAAATTTGATTCACTGGCATGACATTTAAGAATGCATGATATCTGAGATTTGCTTGTAGTTGTTTTTTATATTCTTATTCAAAGAGTTCCCATGTCAATATGATTAATAATTATTTGATAGTGCTAATTTTGTAAAAGTTGTTAATTCATTTAAGTATTTTTTACAATATTACAATGCAATTTTATTATATTTTTGTAATATTTGCAAAGAAATCAAATTGTGTATATTTAGATAATTGTTGTAAATTGATATTTAATAATAATATTAATAAGCACATTTAAAACATGTTGATCTTTGTATAATTTCTCTGATCAATCTCTAATACCTTTATTTAAATCTTGAGTTGTTGACATGATGTTTAATATTTTTCCATTAATTGTTCACCTGTGCTAAGGATATCTCAGATTCAATTTCTTAATTAGCACCATGGGTTTTTTTTGTGAGAACATCCATCAATCTTATCTATCCAGAGTCCTTGAATTTTTATTTGTTTAATAATTAGTAAGATTAAAAGATGATAGCTGAGTAGTAATGCTTCGAAAATTAATTATTTAATCGTTAGTAGAATTAAGAGAGACTGAAAGCTTATAGTTCTAGAATGTAGAAGTACCCAGTTGCATGTTTGGTGATTCATTTTCCTTCTTAAATTGTCTTCAGTCACTTAATTGCATTTACTTCTTTCCCATGACCTATAGAATGAGTGAATAGATTGAGAAAGAATTTGCTTAGATTTATGGAGTCGATTGTCTAGGCATACATTTGACTGGCTGTTTTACAACTTAAGGAAGGTGTCCCGAAGATAGCTTCTATTGCGGCGATGGATATTGCATAGATCTTAAAAGAAGATGCGATGGAATAAGAGACTGTTCAGACTTTTCTGACGAGGCTGATTGCTCAGGTTTGCTAACTTCTGCAACATTTATGCGTTCGGCGTGCTCTATTTTGGATGTACTCATGACACGTGAGAGCCAATGCTTATTGGCTGTGTCAAAAGGTCTACCTTTTGATAAAGGTACAAAGGTATTGTGTTCACAGCCTACGCTCCTTTCCATCCTAAGTTAAGTCAATGAAATGTCCAAGCTTCAACGAGTTGTCATGGCCCGGAACAAAAGCAAGAAACACCGTTTCACTTTTTTTGTTGTCCACAATTAGAAACCGTTTTGAAAGGAATCCATGTATTCCACCAAACGGAGACCACTCCGACAATGCAGGTCCTACGTAAGACAAGATCATGTTTAGGGCTTTCAAAGTGAAGCGTTTTTTGTTTAAAGCTTCAAACAAAGACTGGCTCATTTATGTTTTGTGGGTGTCAGCAGAAGAACATCTGCATCTAATAATCTTGTTGATTCTAATCTTGTGACAAATATGACATTTTTCGTTGCATCCCTAATTCAATTTCAATCCTTTCCCATCTTTTCTCGTCGATGAATTCTTATTTGCAGTCTCGAGGGAGCTTGAGCATCATAAAAGTAGATCCATGTCGATTCAGTTTCAGTTTTTCAATTTTTCTCAAATATTCTTAATGTCAACGTAATAAATAGCCAGATGGTTTTTAAATTATTAATTTGTTTGACCTTCAAATCTGCATTTTATGAGAATTTTATAATTTTTTAAAATCCCCCTCAGAAAGGTGCAGCCAGTCGGACTTTGTTTGCCGTGACAATAGGCAGTGCGTTCCTCTGTCCAGCAGGTGCGACCGTAAATACGATTGCTCCGATGGATCTGACGAAGAAGGATGTGGTCAGTATTTGTTTGTGAATGGGCCTTTAATTAATTAGTGTGTTATTAGGATAAGAATTTAGTTTAGTAGTTATCAATCTAGTGATAAGTTAGGGTTAAGTTTTAAATTATGATTACGGACAAGATTATCAGATTTCTCTTAACAGACGTTTTCGAATATTTAATAAAAATGTGAAAATTGCAGAGGCCAAGGTTGAGATTTGGTCAAATTTCTCATTTCTAGTTAATTATTAACTAAATAATAAATAATAAATAATAATAATTCATTTGAATCTGATTGAATGCTGCTGCTTGGTTGCAGAAATTCCAACCCCCTGTAGAGCAAACGAATTCACATGCTCCAATGGACAGTGCATTCCGGAGTTCAACAGGTGCGACGGCCAGTACCACTGCAGTGATGGATCTGACGAGACTTCGTGTCGTGAGAAAATCTTTCAGCTTTTATTTTTTTTTACCATTTTAGAGAAGTGAAAGAGAAAATTTGTTGAGAGGTTTAGTTTATTATTTCTGCCAAAAACAATGGAGATTATGACAAATTTCACATCACTTAATCATTTTGCTTACATGTCATTACTATTCATGACTGTGGTTCATTAACATGAGTTAGTCTGATCTATTTAATAAAATTATTAATAAATAATTAAGTCTGATGTTATGATTGCCCAGGACCAACCTGTTCCTCGGAAGAGTTTCAATGCGGTGACGGACGTTGTGTCAGCCTCAGGCAAAGGTGTGATGGAAGGACGGACTGCTCCGATGGAACGGATGAACTTTTCTGCCGTGAGCCGAGGATTAGATTTTGATCATTTTAAAAATCATTTTTAATAATTAAATAAATAAATAATACAGTAATAATGATAGTTTATTAATTAAATTAATATTAGGTTACTTATCTAAAAAAATGTCAATATGTGATCCAGTACAAGTTGTACAAATTGTGTTAGTCAATCATGGAGGCGAACGTGTTTTTGTGACAATTATTTTACAACTCTTTGTCACATTAACAATATAAGTTAATCCATTGTCATTTATAAGTTGCAATGTAAGTTAATCCATTTTTAATCAATCAGCAACTGTCCCAGTTGGATGCTCTCCTGAGGAGTTCCAGTGCCAAAACGGCAGGTGCATACCGATCCCATACAGGTGTGACGGAAGACCTGATTGTGAAGATCAAAGCGATGAACTATACTGCCGTCAGTTCATGATTATTGTTTGGCATATTTTTTATGTTTCCAATTTACTTCGTACCTAATAATGATGCTTTTTTATCGAAAATTTTAATTATTATGATTAAATAATATAATTCATTATTCAGTATTGCTCTTTAATTATCAGCTATTCGGGGATAAATTAAATTCCGCCATCTTTGTGCTTTGGAATACATCCATCCATCCATCCATCCATCCATCCATCCATCCATGCATCCAGTCGTCCATGTTTAGAAGCTCCAGCTAAATGCAAACTAAATTCTAAAAAATTATTCCATCAGCTACAGTACCAGCTGGATGTACTTCTGAGGAGTTCCAATGCCAAAACGGCAGGTGCATACCAACTCCGTACAGGTGTGACGGAAGACCTGATTGTGAAGATCAAAGCGATGAACTATACTGCCGTTTGTATCCATTCATAAATAAATAAATGAGATGTAATAAATTATAATAAAATATAATTACAATAAAACTTAACAAATGAAATATAATAAATTATAAAAAAATATAATTAGAATGACAACTTAATAAATAAAACATAATGTCAACTTCCTTTAAAGTATTTTATTTTTGAATCAGTGTCTATAAAATGATACATTTTTTTGATATGATGGTGAGAACTTCTTCATCTTGAATTCAAGCCTGAAATGTGTATATTTTAAAATAATTTATACATTTTTGTACGATATGTTTATATTTATGTTTACATTCACACAATATTAATATCTGTGACACAACATCTTTGACTTATTAAAAATTTCAATGTAACAATGTGCCTGTTATTGCATATTGTATGTTATTATTTATTCACAGTTCATTTAAATCTTAAGTCTTCGAGTTGAGTCCTTTCTATGTTTTCCTTCTTTTCCACTTCAAACAGCAACTCCAAGCAGGCCATGTTATCCGAGCGAGTTTCGATGTGGAGACGGAACTTGCATCGACGGCAGGTACAGATGCAACTCTCAGTACGAATGTGCCGACGGGTCTGACGAACAAGGATGCAGTGAGCTCACGAGAATTTGCTTTCATGTGTTTTTTGACTGCCCCGAATTTAAAACTGTGTTCCAAAAATTGCATTTCAAACAATGATATTGTTTATCGAAATCACTTACCATACAATAATTAACTTCAAATCTTTAAATGTTGAGTCATTTGAAAATATTGACTATAATACGTTCAGTCGTTCACAAAATTGCTTCTATTGTTTTTCCAGCCCCAGTGGGATGCAGTGATGATGAGTTCCAATGCCAGGACAGGTGCATACCCATTTCTCTCAGGTGCGATGGAAGGAGTGATTGCCCGGACGGAATGGACGAATTATTCTGTCGTAAGCATTTGAGAATATGCTCATTAGACTGCGTAAAATAAATTGCAAATTTTATTAAGATATTATTGTGGAACTGCTCATTTGAAAAATTGAATTTATCCATAATTTTTTGATTTTATTGACTTTTATATTGATTTATAAAATTTTTTCTATCAAAACATCCATAAATATAAATTTTAATGGGTTTTACCTTTCAGCCACTTTGCCTTCAATCTGCTCTCGAGATGAGTTCAGGTGTTACGACGGCAGGTGCATTCCAGATTACTTCAAGTGCAATGGCAGGGCGGAGTGTTCGGACGGCAGCGATGAGCTAGACTGTGAAAATTATTTTCACATTTTATTAATTTTGTTCCCAGGATATTTTATTGATTTTGTTTTCAGGATATTTTATTTGTAATTGATAATCTACATCGACGTTACAATGTCATGTAACTCACTCGAGGAATGAATTTTCCAGGCCCACCTCCGACTCCGGCTTGCGACGAGAACTTCCGCTTCAAGTGCTGGGACGGAACGTGCATCGACAAGTCTCAACGCTGCGACAAGAGATTTGACTGCTCGGACAGATCGGACGAGTATCAATGCGGTTTGTTGGATGCCGATCGACGAATTGGTCTTAATTAATTGATTAATCTTTTAAACGAATTGGTCTTAATTAATCGATTAATCTTTTAAACGAATTGGTCTTAATTAATCGATTAATCTTTTAAACGAATTGGTCTTAATTAATCGATTAATCTTTTAAACGAGTTGGTCTTAATTAATCGATTAATCTTTTAAACGAGTTGGTCTTAATTAATCGATTAATCTTTTAAACGAATTGGTCTTAATTAATTGATTAATCTTTTAAACCATCGTCTCTTTGAATTACTTGACTAAGAAGTTGTTTTCACTAAATGAATAATCTTTTAAACTATTAATGCGCTTGAATTATGTGTGGATTTAAATTGAAAATTAATTCAGAACTGACCGCAAGTCCTGCGGAACTGAGACTCAGAACGGGAGCCACTGCCACTTTTGTGTGCTTAGCAAAATCCCCAACAAATCTCAGATGGTTCAGAAGAGATGTAAACATTATTTGCATTGTTATTACTTAAAAGCAATTATTAATTTATGAGGTAAAATGTATATTTAAATAAGTTGTAATAACGAATTAAGAACTAATTCATAATCATAATCCATTCATGATCATAATTCCCAATAAAAATTAATTTCTCCTCTATTGCTTTTACAGTCGAACTCTCTGCCATACAATGCCAGGGCCGACCAAACAGGAAGAATGACCATATCGGATGTGAGGTTGGAGGATTCGGGAGAATACGTCTGCTCGGACGAGAGGGGGCTCTACGATGCTTCGGTTGTTTTGAGGGTCGAAGATATTGGTTGGTGGCTCCGTTTTTTTTTTCATTTTTTTTTTATAGAAGCACCTGCACAATGTTACATCTTCTTGGTGATGGCAGATTTATTAGCATGCTCTTTTTGTGGAGCTCAGTGAAATATTACCACCATGAATGAAGCGTCTGCTCATAAATTGTCTTTGTTATTTTGATTATTCTTACTGTACCCTACAAAGTGTAACAGATCAGATTACTTGATTACTACTAATTAGACAATTTACATCAATTGTTTTTTAAGTAAGATATCTTGCTTGATGTTACAGTCGGTCCCTCTGTTTTATCAACTCCGAGACCTGGTTTCTGCAGAGCTGGGGAGTCTATGTGTAGGAATGGCCAATGCATTCCCATCAATTATGTTTGCGATGGGGATTTCGATTGCTTGGATAAATCTGATGAGGAAAATTGCGGTGAGAAGATGTTGAAATTGTATTTTAACTTGTGTATAAAGAACAACTTTTTTGCTTTTTATTTGTAATTGTTATTGAAATGTTAAATAAATTTGTTGTAGTTTAGAATTTTTAATAATTTAATCCATTACTTGATATTCAATTGTAAAATTAATTACTAACATGATAATCGAATAAATTTCTAAAGCAAGTATTATTGTTACTAATGTTAATAATTATCAATTTATTATCAATTGATTTCTAAGAATTAAGTTAATGAATGCTATGTAATGTGTTCCCAGAGATGCGAGATACTTGCGAGCCAAATGAATTCAGGTGTGCCAACTCCAAATGCATTCTCCAAATATGGAGATGCGATGGTGATAATGATTGCGGAGAAAATGACCAATCGGATGAATTGGGTTGTGGTGAGTCATTGTACTGTATTTATTGAATCCCTAAATTATTGCTAGTAATACACTGTTGAGCAAGATGCTGCTACTTAAAGAAAAATCACTTTGATAAAGATTTGCTGCATAAATCAAACATTTGCTCTTTGAAGCATCTTTATAAACAACTGCTTATTGAATTGCCATGACCTGCATAATTCAACAATCACTTCATCTGCTTTTTGAAATTACTGAATTTATAATCATTGATCATCCGACAGCGAGAGTTTTTCCTTTAGGATGTTTCCTGTTCGTAGTTGATGTTATGTCATTTTTAAAAGTACAATTGACTGTTTGCATTACTTCAGTAAAAAAAATTAAATCAATTTAAAAAAAGATCAAAAAGAATGATTGACTATAAACATTTTCCATTAAATAAAAAAGATACCAACTTGACATCAACTGGATGCAGAGCGAATGAGTTCAAGTGCCAGGATGTTCCCCAGTGCATTCCAGCTGGATATCACTGCGACGGTCAAACTGATTGTCAGGATCATTCCGACGAAAAGGGATGCAGTTAGTGAACAGCACTTGTATTTTTAATCGAATAATGCTTTTTTTTTTTTTGCGATTTTCAGTTAATTTAAATGTTTATTTAAATCTTGAATTCACATCATGAAATCACGGATTTACAGATTTTTGATTGTTTTGCTTAACTTTGGCACATTTTAAATGTAATCCATTTTACAGTTTCACCCAGTGTTCCAGTGAGGATGATCAGTGAAAAGGCAGGTCATCAGGGTGACGAGATTGTGCTCGAATGTGAAGCCAGAGGTGTACCCGCTCCTCTCATCATCTGGCGGTTGAACTGGGGCTTCGTCGGCCCCGCACCGAGAGTGACCGCCACGATGGAAAGAGTTACTCCAGTCACTTGGGGCAATGAGATGGTGACAGTCAGAGGAAAGTTGGTGATCAAGGACCTTAGGAAAGAAGACGAGGGTGCCTACAGCTGTGAAGCCATCAATAGCAGAGGAAGCATCTTTTCAACTCCAGACACCATAGTCTACCTTTTGCGTAAGTTTTGTATTCTCAGAGCATTGCTGCTATATTTTTACTAGCTGAATATTAATTAATTAACTCAATATTAATCAATTTATTAAAAATCCGGATTTGTCTTTAATAACTTTAATTTGTTTTTAAAATCAATCGCTTCTTTGAATTACTAAACCAACAAAAACAATGATATTTTAAAGCCCCGAAAGAAGTTTTTTGTCGACCTCCCATGTTCAACAGCGAAGCGAGGAACCCTGCCGAATGTCTCAGGTGTTGGTGCTCGGAGCTGACCAACGAATGTACCAGCAGCACCCTCTACAACTCTTTGGTATGCACTTTTAACATACTGATTCTTACATTCAACATGTGCAGTGTGGCCAGATGTTCCTGCATTAATAACAACAGTGGATATGTGTTGCTCTAGCAACCCATCCTGCACTACCGGGGAGCACCCTTGGGTAGGGATGGTGCAGAAATGGCAGATCGATTAAAAAGTGCCTTCACATCCTATCTGCATATGTCAGGCACTCAATAGATCGGATAAATACAAATATTCCACTCCTGATTATTAATTATTAATAACATTATTATTATTCAGAGGCGGAGAGATTATGACATCCAGCATGGTTCGTTGGGCTTCTTGAGATCACCTTTAAAGGAAGTGAATATCCAGTCGTTCAGTGAACTTTTTGATCCCTTCCTTGGCAACAGGGTAACATTTGGGATACCTAATTATACTTAATTATTATTAAAATGATGACATACTTAATTAATGTTAAGAGGATGAAGTACTTAATTAAAGCATCCGCATTAAAATCGACTTTTCGAATTATTGTTGAATTTCTTTTCTTTTTGCTTTTTAACAGTTTTTAACAGTTACCAGAGAAAATGTAAATGAAATTTCGTGGCTTAATTTATTTTTGAATATTCATGCTTTGAACAGCTCACCAGCTATGGTGGTTACATTATGTACAACATCTTTTACCACGGAGAACCCGAGCCATCGAACGGCCTGGTTGCTGTCGTGCTTACCGTAAGTTGATTGATTTAGCTTATAATAATGCAATGAATAAATTTATACAATAATTAAATATTTAATAGTTTATTATCATAATTAATTTATTACTTTCTGCAGGGGGCAAACAACGTGAAGCTCTATAGCTTCCATTCTGACACTCCACAACCGAATGTTACAACTCATGTTCGCATTCCACTCAGGGAGGTCGATTTTGCTTTCATCAGTTGAAAGTTGTTTTGGGAAATTTAATGTCCATTCAATATACTTGATGGATTCTCCATTTTTTGTGATTCTCATATCCTCATTTTCTAATGTTGCATCTTTCCATTTTGTTGAAAATATGTCATCTTTTCTAAAAATAATGTTGATGCCATTGCAATTACTAATAAATGTCACTAAATTAAAGACTGAAAAACATAAAAATTAGAACAAAACATGAAGCCTTGAATTTTCTTCATGGTGGAATATATATAATATATATAATCTCGATATAACAATCAATATCTGCATTTTAATTTAAAAGACATTTTATCATTTTTTTAAATACTGTCATTGCATTCAAGTTTTTTATAGTTTTAATTTTTTTCATTTTATATTTACACTCCAATTTTGTTTCCTTTTCAGAACCACTGGTACTTGGACGCACTCAAATACAGACCAGCCAGTAGGGCCGACCTGATGGAAGTTCTGAAAGATATCAAAAGTGCACAAGTCAGATTCGTCTTCTCGCAAAACCAGGCCGATGTCCGGTTAGCTGTCGATTGATCGATTGGTCAATTGAGCTTTCAATTAGTCAAAATTAATGGAGGCTGTTAATTATTAGGTGCTGGTTAAGAACACCATTATTTTTAAAACAATGTCATACTTAAATTTTTTTACAAATGATTGCTAACAACACAATGCTATTACATATTATTTTATTATAATTACTTATTATAATAAATACTGACATTATTGTATCGAGATTGATGAACACTTAACAACTTTAGCATCTCTGACATTTACCTGAGCACCACTTCTGACCAGGACAACATGAGGGGCCTCGCAAACTTGGTCGAAATCTGCTCCTGTCCACAGGGTTACATGGGCACATCGTGCGAGGTTGAACATCAAGAGATGTCATTACCATAAACACATTTCGGTTCTTGCGATAACATGTCATAAAGTATTGTTAATCACATTACATCAACAGCATCGTGCAAATAATTAACTAGTTAATAAATGATTAAATAGTTAGTGAATTTAATTATGTTGTAAATGTGGTTTAGGTCTGTGCCCCCAACTACAGGAGAGCTGCTAGTGGTGCTTGTGAATCCACCTGCTTCTGCAATGGACATTCAAACACCTGTGATCCTGAACACGGCTACTGCTTGGTTAGGGACTTTTGGTTTCCTGAATGCCGAGTGACACCTACAATGACTGTTGGACATCTGAATTAAGTTTAAGATAATTATTATTAATGAAAATAACAACTGAACTAAATTATAGGGTTACTTATCCTAATGAAATACTGAATTGACATAATAAAAATACTAACTAGCTACCAAATTGAACAAACAATCATGTTCAGGCTCAATGATTGCACCTATTAATTTATTTGAATAGTCTGTGGCATTACTAATGATTTGGGCATTCATTAATTGCACTGAAGTTGCCAATGGCCTCTTACCCCATAACATGGCAAAACATTTTCTTCTTGTGACAGAACTGCCAGCACAACACCATGGGTTGGCAGTGTGAACATTGTGCAGATGGGTACTATCGCACTGCTCCGGGTGAGGAGTGCAGGATCTGTCCCTGCCCCTGGTTTGGGTGAGTCACCTTTTTCTTAATGTTAACTAATTAGTAATTACTAGTTTTATATATAACTATTATTATTAATGTTTATTATTATTATTGTTGTTGTTATGCATAACTAATTTTTAGTTAGCCAATCAATTGGTAGCTATTTGTTTTCTTATCTAGTTTAGATCATCAGGTGAGGTGATGACTAAGTTATTTGCTTTAATAATACGATAAGCAACCAACCCACTCTGTGCAAGCTGAACAAGGATGGCGAGGTCCAGTGCCACAACTGCAGTGAAGGTTCTTTTGGCCAAGACTGTCAACAATGTCACAAAGAATATCTTCTTGCTGGGGGCGTTTGCATCAGTAATTCATTTTATTTTTCTCCATTTTTTTCTTTTTAAAACTTAAATTAAGGTTTAATTAAGGTTAAAATTCTTTGTGTCATTGCAAATTAGGTCAGTATGATAGCACTACTAGAATAAGATAAAACATTTTAAACTAATGTAGTCAACGTTTACAGAACTCGAACCTAAAGTTTGCAACGAGAATGGCACGGCCAGAAGTGAGGCTGTAGGTGGCGTAACCAAATGCACTTGCAAGGTAAGAACCTAGTATCAGGTTCTGAGCATGTTTACTGAGTCGAACAAAAACATAAAATTGATGTTTCACTTTTATTCATTTCCCCAATGTAGAAAAACGTGCAAAGTCCAGACTGCTCCAAGTGCAAGCCTAACTCCTTCAACCTGAGAGGAGACAACCCTGAAGGATGCGACGAATGCTTTTGCTGGGGGGCAACCAGCACTTGCAACCTGGCAGAGTCCTACGAGTGGTATTCGGTTAGTGGTACTTGGGATTTACTTGTCGAGAAATTATACTTTACTTTCGATTCTCTAAATTTTTCACAAACTTTCATAAATTTGCAAATTTTCAGTCTGGCATTCTAATAAATGATTAATGATTAATTAGACTCAGATGTTTTCCAAGTAAACTAGAAATTACATTTAAGTTTATTGTATTTATTTTGTTTGTCCTTTTTCCAAACTACAAATAGAGGATGTGAAGACTTTGATCATGATTTTACTTCACCACTTTGACTTTATTTCCAGATAAACTCCCGCTTCACAGACACCGGTAACCTGGACGAAGACACAGACGAATTTGCGGTTATTGAAAAAAGAGAAATTGAAACAGAAGATTTCCGGCTAACAACAAATCACAGACCCGGTTTTGTCACCTTCTTCACGGGCCTTAAAAAGCCATACAACTTCCTATCTTGGGAATTGCCACCAAAGTACCTTGACAATAAGGTGATTGTTACTTACTTACATGAAAACAAAAGTGGAAAGGGGATTGATTAATATGGAGAAGCATCTAATGAAGCACTTAACAAAACAGAATTTTATTGTTACAAAGATTTGCAAAAACAAAAAAATAAAATCTTGATAAATGGGAAAGTTCTGGATCTCCTGCCACCATGGTCTTTATTTGAGTCTGTGGATTAAATTATTACTTCAAATAGGTTTAGGGAGGAAATGGATGAAGAAGGAGATGAATTATCCAAATCTTTGAATATTGTTTATTGAATATTACTCATTTGAGTACCTAAATTATGAAGTTACCACAATTGCTCAACCGTTAATGTGGCACCCATTTCCAAAGGTGGTTAAGACTGGCTTACCAATATGACAAGTATTTGATGCAGATCTACAAGTAGGCATGCATGTTCAGATAACGTGCACATCATGTGATAAAATGTAATGTTGTACCTTTGCTGTCAACCCATTGACTACAGCAATTGTGGTACACCAATTGTGGTAGTCTCAAAGAGTAATGGAAGTGTCAGGATCTGGGCTGACTTTAAGACTGAACTCAATATTGCGCTAGAAATGCACAGACATCCGTTAACTGTTCTGGAAGAAATTTTTACTGATCTGAAGCAAGGAGCATGGATCACAGATCAACTTCACTGATGCCTGTTTACAAATGGAAGTTGAAGAGGACTCGAAGGAATTATTGACAATAAGCACACAGAGAGGGCTGTTTCAGTATCAAAGATTACCATTTGGGGTTAAGATTGTCATGGGCTGAATCTGGACTACTGTTGTCACAGTGGAAACAAGACAGGAACTGTGAAGATCAAGCAGAGGATGGAGGCTCATGAGGAGATGACTTAGTGAGTTCGCAAAACTCAAAAGAAGAAATGCTTCTGAATGTGTTGGATTCTTCAGGTAAACAACAGAAGCACAGATGGTGGAGAACATGTCATACTCTCAAAAGACTTGTTGTAAAACCTTGGAAGAAATCCTATGGCGACGGTTAACACTCTTAGAAGGGAGGTGTTGGGATGATTGTAAAATTATATTATTGTCTCAAGGCAGTGTAATTACAATGCAGCATCTTTGGGACTTTAGTCCACTATAGTATGTAATATTATGATGGTGAAATGAAGTCAGGAATGATGTTCTTGATGGCTGTAGATGCCTCGTCCAAATGGTCTGAAGTGGTGCAAATGAAGTGGTACAACATTCTTTAACACAATCATGGAGCTAAGTATGGATTCCAGATAGTGCTTGTGTCAGATAATGGGATATAGTTCACTGCAAAAGAGTTTTAGGAACACTTCCAACTGCATGAGACTAAGCATATGAGATCTTCACCTTACCAACCGCATTGCAATAGGCAGTCTGAAAGATTTGTAGATACCTTGAAAAGGACCTTGCAAAAATTCAAGGGAGAAGGAGAAGGGACTACAGTGGATGTGCTACAGAAATTCCTGTTGACATGCAGGACAACATTATGTCCATCTTCATCAGGACAACAGACGCCAGCAGAAAACCTGATAGAAGACAAGTACGAACAACATCATATGACCTTCAATGTACAGTAATTCCCAAGAAGATAAAAGAATAAAAAAAAGACAAAAATGGAGTAGTCATTATAGATGGTTTAACTCAATGAGTGCCGTAACTGTTCATTCATACTTTTATTTTGAGCCATTTTTGGTTCTTAAAACCTCATCTGCCGATGTTGTGTTTATGTGCTAATCTTTATTAATGAGGAACCAATCAGTTACGTTGGCACATGAAGTATTACATAATAATAATTTTAAAAAAATTAATTAATAATAATAATGTATCAATAACAATATTGTAAATGTAGCTACAAATATTAATTGTAGTAATTACAAAAATTAATTAATAATAATAATATTGTATCAATAACAATATTGTAAACATAACATATAACATTTTATATGTAGTTGTTAAGGTATTTGGCTTTTTATTTGGCATCTCTTTAATTAATTGAATTTAGTAATTATAATAAAACATGTTCAATTATTCATAACAGCTTACCAGTTATGGAGGATTCCTCAACTATACGGTTCTTTACGAGACCTTAAACAATGAAAGAATTACAGACTGGCCAGATGTTGTGCTTTCTGTGAGCAATTTTGTTGCTATAATTATAATAATAATGACAGCTATTATTTATATAATTATTTATTAATATATATATAACATCATAAAATATATATATATATATATATTATTCAGAATGTATTAAAGTTATAAATCTCAATAATAATAATAAGTTCTCAATGTTTTCTAAGGGAAAAAATGGGCTTACACTGCACTACAGAAATCCAAACTTTGTGGAGGCAGGATATCCTCAAAAAGTATCGATTCCTTTGAGAGAGGTCAGTTTGTTGGAATTAATAATTTATAAATAATAACAAGTAATTATTTATTAAACATTTAGAGATGTGAATATTTAAAATAAGGATTAAATTTTTACATTTTCTATTGATTGTTCTGCAGTATGGATGGACAACAGAAGATAATTCACCTCTCAGCAGAGCTCAATTTATGAGTGTCTTGTCTGATCTGAATTCACTCAAAATAAGAGCTCGCTACACAACCTATGACACCGAGAATAGGTTTGCTGGGCAGATTTATTATTAGATAAAGTAAAATATGATCTATCTTAAATATAAAAAGTAAACATTTACTTGCCTCATATTTAATTAAGACTGCTCAAACAAATAAAAAAAAAAATCAGGTAAATTATCGAATGCATTATTTAACATGATGATCGACATTTCATATGTGTTACCTTGAGCTCCATGTCCTGTTGATTATTTTCATAAATTTATTCAGAAATTGGTTAATTACTTTGGAATCTCTCTCTTGACTTTGTGTGACTTTACACGAATTTCCAGTCTATCAGATGTCAGTCTCGACTTTGCCAGAGAATCAAACACTGGTCGTCCGAAGGCAAATTTCATCGAGCAGTGTACCTGTCCTCCAGGCTACTATGGACTGTCCTGTGAGGTTTGTGTAGTGAATTTATTTGAATTCATATGAATTGAATAGTATAAATTAATCAACTTAATTATTAATAAATTAATCTAATTGATTAATTACAAATTTTATTTCAATTAATATGCACTTATCACAAAATTGACGGATGGAGCTTGTTAATTAAATGTATTCGTTATTAATCAATTTTTTTCAACAAATATCAACAAATCAGCCGATCGTGTGACTTTCAATCTTGCCATAAATTTGTTTTGAAATGAAGAGATGTCAGGACGATTACAAAGTTAAAGTTGAAAGTCCAGTAAAGAGACTCTGCTCCAAGTGTGATTGCCATGGACATGGTGTTTGCAATGAAGAAGGATTTTGTCCAGTAAGTTGTAAATTTTAGATAATCATCAGAATCACTTATAACTATTATAATTGTAATTGTTATTATTTATATATTGTAAAGATTAAAATAGTTAAAAAATATTTTCTAAAAATCCTTTTCCTTGGAAGATTTATTCATCCACACCAATATCTTTTTGCTAAGAATGCATGGTAATATAATCAATCATATCAATTTATGACAATTGACTAAAGATTTTTAAATTAAAAAATTAAAGAAAATTAATTTAAGCTCTCCTACATGCAATTTGCAAAGATTTCTAGATTTTGATAATCCAGATTAAAACCATTGGATTGTGTTGTTTTAGGTTATTGATCTGTTTTTGTAGGTCTGTGATCACAACACAGAAGGTGATCAATGCCAGAAATGCAAAGCAGGATTTTATGGTGATGCTACCACCAGAGGCCAGGATGCATGCAGGCCTTGCCCATGTCCCAATGCGAATGATGTTGGAAGGTTGGTTTTTTAAGCAAAATGTGTGAATTTATCACTAAAAAAAATTATTGCATTTACAAGGGCGGCAACGTGTGAGGTAGATAAGCAGACGAAGGTCGTAAAGTGTCGCACCTGCCCAGAGGGACACACTGGAGAACGTTGTGAGAGGTTCGTGGGTTTATCAGTGTCATACTGCTCTTTGGCACAATGCATAGTACCTGTAATTAAAATGCTGACTCAGATGATTAAATTGAATTAATTAAAAATCAATGACTTCTAATGGCAATTATTCAGATTGATTGAATATGTATTATTTATGTCTACGTAATAATATCAAATAATGCTAAGGCTACATTTTTTTTCCATTTATATTAGTAATTAATAATCAGTGATGCTACTTAAATCCTTGATCCGTGGCAATTTGTTTAAAAAAAGTGTTTTGTTGTGCATCTCAACTGATTAGCTTGGAAACAGTAGATATCTTTATGTTTTGGTTCTGAGGCAAAATATTCATGTGTAAACACTTAGGTTTACTATTTGTATGTTCATTTGTGATGACTCAGTACAATTAAATCTTTTGTTCCAATTCTCTCTTTGGCAGATGTTTACCAGGATTTGAAGGAAACCCATGGTTAGAGTTTTGCAGGAGAGTAAGCCCTGGTAAATACACTTTATTTCATGGTTTTATTTCTGCATTGTGCTATATTCTTGTGCCTTTTTACAATCTTGTTGTTGTTGTTATGAGATTATTTTGGATTAGATTCAAAACATTTGCTCTTCCCGTGATGTGATTATTCATTTCACTTGCGAAGCAAGCACGAACATACCTCTATTAATGTGATTCTATTCGACAATGAAACATTTGCAACATCTGCAGTCACTCCAACGGCACAGCCCTACCAACCGGTCATCGACCCGATCGACCCGAACCCGGCTGTAGAAGTAGGCAGAGATTTGACCTTGTTTTGCAATGCTCGAGGAGCAGAACCCTTGACGGTACAGTGGGTCCGCGGGGAAAATCAACCCCTTTCAGAAAGGGCGACTCAGTTGCCAGATGGAAGACTTGTGATTAGGAACATCAGACCAGAAGATGCTGGTGTTTACATCTGCATTGCAAGGAACATCTATGCTTCCACCCAACTGGTTGTTAATGTCTATGTGACAGGTGAGTCATCTTTAGTCAGCTTCTTTGAAGATATGATCGAAAGGTTGGAGTTATTTTTATGTCTAAATATTCATTGGTGATTCTTTTTGTATCAAGTAATAACTTAAATAATCAGCTTATAAATTAGTAATACAGGAGATCCTGTTTCATTGTTAATTTCTACATATGGATGTTTTCTTTGTGTCTTGTTTCAGGTGATCCAGGTGTCCAACTGCAAATACAACCATCCCATCCGGAACCGGTATACGGTACCGACTACAGCCTGTTGTGCAGCGTCAAGAATGCCGCCAACTATGTCCTTACCTGGACGAGGGACCCGATGCCATTGGAGGGTAGAACCCTGACCGTTGCAAACACTCTGCACTTTAAAACACTCACAGAAAGGGATAACGGAAGATACATCTGCACCGTCTACGACAGCGGAAGGACTTATACGCAGTACTACGATTTGACCGTCAGAGGCGAGCCACGTAAGCTGCAGAAATGATAACGAGTTCAATTTGAATCGTTATGATTATTTTACGATTTTATATTTACATTTATTTGACACCGTTAATTTTGACGTTAAATATTTTCAATAAAAATAAACATATTTTAAACAAGTTATTATGATGTAATTTTTAAATTCTATTTTATTTATAAATAAATTACTTGTAATTTCAATCGAATTATTCAGCCATCCAGCCTCCCGAAAAAAGAGACGTGACAGCCTACGTCAGCCAGGATGTGACATTGCACTGCAAGGTCCAAAGTGATTACCCCACAAGGATTTATTGGCTCAGAAGAGGTCGTACTGACCTCGGACCGAGGGCTTACGTCGACGAGGAAAACACTTTGCGCATAAGGGGCATTCAGCACGTGGATGAGGATACCTACATATGTGTTGCTGAAAACGTCCAAGGAAAGAAAGAGCACCACATTAACATCTCCGTCAAGGGTTTGTCGACCGTAGTCAAAATTCTGTCAAAACCATCCTCGATCATCGACTTAGTTATTAATAATATTCAAAACAACTATTTTAATTATTTATTTAATTTTTTATCTCCAGATTCTGTAATTGTCAACTTCCAAGACGTCTATCGCACAAAAGTGGGTGATAATGTGAATCTCGCTTGTGAAGTGGCAGAGGGGTCCAGGTACGTCATTTACTGGGTGAGGAATGATGGTGATCCTCTTGGACCACGGGCAAGCCAGAGCACCACCGGGGATTTGCAGAATCTCCTTAACATCAGAGGCATCCAGCCAGAAGATGCTGGAAATTATACCTGCGTTGTGAGAAACCAACGAGGAGAGGAGACGAGAGCTGTAGCTTACATCCGGGTTGAAGCAGGTAGGAAACACCCTTTATTAGTTTTAATAAATTGAACATTCCATAAGAGATTATACAAATGCATTAATTGATGTTTTCCTCAAAAGGTCTTGCAGCATTCAATGGTATTTTAGATGATTGATTTCCAAATTTTAGATGATAGATTGCCGAAAATTGGTCCCGGGCCGAGTTTCATTCCTATCCCCTACGGCAGCACCGCCGTCTTGAGCTGCGTGGCACAGAGTCCCGTCGCCTATACCGTCTTCTGGTACAAGGACGGAGCAGACATAACCTACCTGAAACAGGCAGACAATTCCATTACCTTGACTGACTTCCAACAAAGAGATGTGGGCATTTACAAGTGCGTCGTTCAAAACCAGTATGGTCAAGTGCACCACGAGGTCAACGTCACTGCAAACTGTGGGTTGAATAATTTAGTGATTTATTTATATATTTGTCAGCTAAAATAATAATAATAATAATAATAATAATAACTGTAATAATCATCATTTTATTAAGCGGTAGATATAGCAAAAAGCTAAGGTTGTAAAAACTTGAAAATTCTAGTAATTATTGTATATCGGGAATTATTTGCAAAAGGCTTTTTCCAATTATCGTTCTTCCGTTCTACAACAGCAAATGGCAATCGGTCACCTCAGGCCTACATCACCCATGATTACTGGAAGCAAGGAGGTAGAAACAATGCCAGACTTCAGTGCTTTGCAAGTGGTGAACCCAGCATCACGTGGTCCAGGGCAGATGGTAGACCATTGAGTGCAAAGTAGGTGATATTTTCAGCTTTCTGGGAAAATGCTATGGAAATGCTTAGAATTATTTAGAAAATTGTAGTTCATGAGATTACCAGAGATGTTTCTGCTACATCTCAAAAGTTTTAGGTCATATTAATTAGTAAGTGGGTGATGAATTATTATTGGCAAGATTCATATATGTTTATATGTAACATATGTTCAATAAAGACGAGCAAAGTTTTGTATTTTTTCTGGCCAAATTATTTCCATTAAATGACAATTAAAAACACGTTTTCAGGGTGAGATACGAAGCCGACAACATCCTGGTCATTCCCGACCTCACACCGAGCGATGCAGGGGAATACGTCTGCAAAGCCCTTTACCGTCCATACGGAGATGCTCAGGCCAACTTTTATTTGAATGGAATTAGTGAGCTTTTCTTTTTTATAAAAATTTTTAGATTTTATTGTTTCAAATGGAATATTAGTTAATAACTCTAATGATGTTTTTTTTTTATGATTTCAAATTAGTTAAATTAGTTCAAGTTAGTTTCAAATTGTCCTTAACTCTGCAGCCCATGAGGATAAACCCATTTTTGCCACCGGGGCCAGACTGCGTTACGTCAAAGCGGGAGACACAGCAACGTTCGAATGTCACCTGGGTCCAGATCTTGTGAGGAATTTAATTGAATTTTACTATAACTTTGTGATACATTGTTTTGCATGCCATTGTTTACAGGACACTAGTATTAATCCCATCATCTGGTTCAGGAGGGACAGAAAGCGACAGGATCACAGGTACACGGACGACGGAGAAGGCCAACTCGTTATCCACGATGTGAATCCGAGCGATGCCGGAAAAATCGTCTGCTCCGTCTACATTACAGAGGATGAAGCTGATGAGGATGAATTTGAGTTGATTATTGAAGGTTTAACTGCATGAGCATTATTTTGCATTTTAGCTACTTGTGGTATTTTTAAAAGGATTTTAATCCTGTTTTTAATTATGTCTTATGTTCAGGAACATAAGGAACATTCTAATTTAAAAATTTCTTTGTTCTTTACTGGAACTGTATTAAGTCATTAGGTGAAAGTTCAAATTAATAGTGCATTAAAATTGAATACTATTGCTAAATTTATTCAAATATTCTTCTTCAGATGACTCGTCCCCCGACAGAACCCCATCTGCCATCATCGGTTCCCCCTACGAGACCGTCGCGATCGAAGGTCAGCCTGTGGAAATCAAGTGCTTCGTGAAAGGAAGTCCAAAGCCCAGCATTTACTGGACGCACAACGGTCTTCCACTTTATCAGTACCTGACCCAGGATGGTAATGTTTACATCCAACAAGCGAAGCAGGAAGATGAGGGAGAGTACGTCTGCCATGCGAGAAACCAAATCGGAACCGCCTCCTCGAGGATTTTCCTCAACGTTCAGAGTAACGAAATAGAATTTAATTGATTGCAAATTGCCTATTTCTTTTAAATTGTTTAAATTAATAATAAATTACTAATCAACATTTTGCAGATTCGAATTATCCAGTCTCCGTTTCGGCACCTCCAAAAATCGTCGAGCATCAGGACTTGACTCTGAGCTGCCGAACAGATTCCTACATCAAAGTTGAGGGCATCGATTGGTCAAAACTCAAGGGAAGGCTTCCTCCAGGTAAGTGCATTAATAAATAAACGTATTCAAACACATCTTTTTTATTCAATAAGACACGAGCCTTTTTAAATAAAAAGATAACAACTGACTTTGTACGCTCGTGGTTCTTAGGAGCGGAACAAACCAGGGAGGAATCGAGCTCGTCACTCAAGATCCCCGAGTGTCGCAAGGAAGACGAAGGAAGGTACTTGTGCACGATATATTTCGTTGACGGAGGAAAGGAAATGGCCTACTATACCTTCAAACTAGCACATGAAGACAGAACAGGTTTGTTGAATTTATGGTGAACTTATGGTGAAAAATGATGAACCTATGGTGAACAATGGTGATTTTATGAACTTATGCTGGAAAATTGGTGATTTTATGGTGGAAAAATGCTGATTTTATGGTGAAAAATGGTGGTTTTATGATGAAAAAATGGTGAACTTATGGTGAATTTATGGTGAAAAATTGTTAACTTATTGTGGAAAATGGTGAAAATATGGTGGAAAATGGTGAACTCATGTTGGAAAAATGTTGAAATTGAACTTAAATCATCATTTTTCACCATAACTTCACCATTTCTGAGGATAGGTTTACCATTTTATTACCATTTTTAAAAAGTATTAAATATTTCTGTTATGTAAACAATAGTTAAATATTTCATTTATTTTTAGTTGACACGAGGAGTGCTTACCTGGAGATTTCTCCAAAATCATTGGACGCCGAGATTGGCTCAACGGCATTACTGACCTGCACGGTGCATAACGCGGGAGCCTCTCTTCCAGCGGTCAGTTGGAGTAGACCTGGTCTGGCCCTTCCAAGACGTCACCGAGTAAAATTTCAATTCCTTCCTTTGGAATTTCACATTTTATTGCAAAATATTGCAGGACCTATTTCATTGTTAATTTATAAAAATTTACTAAATGCTCCCATACTTATTTATCTCATACTGTCAATTGCAAAAATTAAAATTGTTTGGTAAGTTAATTAATCAGTTACTTTTCGAATGATTGAAATTTAACACTTAAGTTAATCAAGTTATTGGTCTTTAAAGATCGACGGACCCATTTTGACCTTGTTCAACCTGGATGCCGAAGATGGCGGAACCTACCTTTGCTCGGCTCAGACGGACGAAGGATACAAAGAGGCTTACTCTGAAATCAACGTTAAATGTGAATGTTCATTCTGGTCATTTCATGTTTTTGATCATTGTCCAATAAAGTAATGCACCATTCCAGCAATTAAACCATGTCATGTAATAATATTTAATTTCTCCATTATATCTTTCACTGATTTCAAAATAATGTGGCAGAAATTATTCAATGTTTGTTTATTAAAACTGATTTAATTGTTTATTAAAAGATGAACACTTTGATTAGTCTAGCCTCATCAACCCTCAGTTGAGAACAGATCAACGTTAGGGATTATGCAAAAAAATACTTTAAATTAAAAAATTTAGTTTAACAAATCACGACAATATTTTTTGGCAATCAATGACTGCAACATGCACCTTCAGCTCATGTGGATCCTGGTGTTCATGGAGAGGATGCTGTTTTGATCACCAACGTGGCTGAAGCTTACGGGCTCGAGGAGGGTATGCCGCTGCACCTGGAATGCACCTACACGAAGATCGATTCCCACCCCAACCACGTCATCAGATGGATCTCTCCGGCAGGACAGGCAACTCCGTCGGCGAACGGATTTGCGTCGCTCTGGATTGACAGGGTCGACAAGAGCCACGAGGGAAGGTATACCTGCCACGTGCAGGGAGAAATTGGGGAGTTCAGGAAGTTTGTTGATTTGAGAGGTAATTTTAGTTAATTAATTTAATTAACGAAGGCGTTAATCTTTGCAATTATTGGAATTGATAATTGACAAAGAAACTAATGCTTAAATGTTTGTTTGCAATATTTCTTTGTTCAGTCATAAATTTTATTTCCAGTTGCTGAGCACATAGAAAGCTCCCTGATATCCATCTACCCCCCATCACTGAGAATAGCTGTTGGACAGTCATCGCAACTTCAATGCAATGGTGAGTTCAAAATGGATCTTCATTTAGCTAATATTATTTTTACTATTATTATTTAATTAAATGCATACGCAATTAACAGACGGATATTAACAGCAGTTACTGAACAATTACAGTTGTAATAACGAGTGCATCTTAACTCGTATTTAATCTCTTTTCAAGCTCAAGGAAGAGACTACCAGTGGTTCTTCCAGTTCGGAGATACAGATTCTGGCTGGCTCCCCATCGGCCACATTAAGAATGCAGAGCCGGTCGGAAACACGTTACGCTTCATCGATCTCACCCAGAGGAACTCGGGTTCGTACAAGTGCATCACCACGGTGGAGAGTGAGGGGAGGTACCTCGAGGTGGAGGCGACTGCCCACCTGGAAGTTTTAAGTGAGGATTTAACTTTGATTTCGATTCTTATATTTTCTTCAAACCATTATTATAATATTATTAAGTACTATTACTTGTTAATTATATTTATAATAATAATTATTAATAATAATTTATTTACATATTTATTATAATAATTATCATCATTTTCTATTTCAATATAAAAGCTATTAACCTGTAAATGTTTCATCCTTCAGGTCCTCCAGTCATCAGCATAGTTCCAAGCAGTGTACACCTGAGACCAGGAGAGTATCTCAGACTGGAATGTAGAGCCGATGGCAGCCAACCGATCGTGTTCCAGTGGAGCAGAGATTCACTCGTCCCACTTCCACCTCACGCCATCGAGAGGCAGGGCGTCCTGGAAATCCAGGCAGTGAGGGAGTCAGACGCTGGAAAGTATTTCTGCTCGGCGAGAAACGACATCGGAACGGCCGAGAACGTCGCCGAAGTGATCGTACTCTGTGAGTATTTTAATTAGTATTATTTTTTTATCGATCACAAATGTTTCAAAATTTTATGAAAACATAAATATCTGTTCGACAGCTGCACCCACCGTCATAGTCTCGCCGAGAACGTTGATCCAAGAGGTCGGTTCAACAGCGGAGTTCAAATGTCAGGCGTCTGGTTCACCGCCTCCTCAGATAAAATGGTCGAAGGAGATAGGCAACCTACCAGAACAACATTCTATCACAACTGATTCTCTCATGTGAGACTTTTCATCTTTTATGCAATCTGTGAAGAGCATTGTGGACACAAAAGATGATTGATGAAAATTGATTGAAAATACAATTGAAATTGGGTTTTCATGTGATTTTCAGTCTCTACAATGTGCAGCTTCAGGACAAAGGCAACTACATTTGTTCGGCATTCAACGAAGCAGGACAGAACAAGGACTTGGTATTCCTTGAAGTCACTGGCGGTATTATTTAAGAATATTTCAATTAATATTGATTTTTATCTTTAAACTGATTTTAAAAAGTAATAAGTTATTAAATTGCTTACAATATAAATTTTACCCGAATTCTCAACTTCAGGTGAAACTAACGGACAAGGGATTCAGACAAAGTATGAACAAGCCAGACTGGGAGATAGTGTTGAGATCAACTGTGAACCATCCAGTAAGAAATGAATTTAAAATTAAAGTCATAAACAGCAACAATCAGACATGGTGTTCAATTGATATGCAATATTTTGTTACTTTCTTGTCTTAATTTTGTCTGTTGTTAAAAAATCTTGTATTCCACTTATGCAACACTCTACTATATTATATATTATATACTATATATATATATTTTCTACTATATTATATATTATATACTATATATATATATTTTCTACCACCCGCTCATGACTTAACTTCCAGCTGACTATCCTAACATACACTGGTTGAAGTCCAACTCCGACCTTCCTCCTAAAGTCGTGATCGATGGCTCGACCCTCGTCATTCCCTCGGTGGAAGAATCTGATGAGGGCACCTACAAATGCTTTGCCACCCATGAAAGTGGAGTCTATTATGCCCAAGTCATCCTCACTGTACTGGGTCAGCACGGCAGCCTAATTTATTATTTTACCCTTGTTATTACTTAATCTTGTTGCTAGTGATGTAATAGGAGATCATTATCTAGTCAGCTACTGTTCCTGTTTGTGTTATTTATTTTTATTAGTTAAATAAAGTTAAAGAACCCGTAGTTTGAGTAGAAATCCAATGTTTTACCTAAAGTAAACAAATAAATTTATTTATCTTACATACACCTTGAGTCAAATCTTGATATATTTTGTTTAAAATATTCATTGCCTAGAGAAACAGAATTCCTATTAATAAGTCCTTAACCATTACCATTCATTGCAGTTCCTCCAAGCATGGTAGAGCAACACTACATTAAAACAACATCCCTTGGCAGTGCAGCTCAACTCGTTTGCGAGGCGAGAGGCAATCCTAGGCCTCAGTTTACCTGGTTCAAAAGGAATGGGGAAGTACCAAGGTAATGAGGGCTTTCAGGTCGATGGATGTGATAAAGTAATAGCACTAATGAACTTTTCCAAATAAATATATATTATAATCAGTCGCTAGCAAAAATAACAGTAATAATAAATAAAACACAAGACACATAAACATGAAGATACATAAAACAAGGTGATACATACAACATTGTAATAATAATAATTATAACAATAATAATAATAATGAATAAAACATGGAGATAATAATAACAATTTTAATGATCAATGCATCTAGTTTTCTACTTTAACCAATTATTTTTTTAGGAAATCCCAAATAAATGACAATATTTTGTGGATTCCCAACATGGAGCCACAAGATTTTGGGGAATATGTCTGCCAGGCACAAAATGATTATGGAATGGCAGAACTCGTTTTCCAAGTGGAGTCCGGACGTGAGTTTTTCATAAATTAATTTTTATAAATATATTTTATTTTTATTTTTTAAATTAATCATTTGATAAAACCACAAATTTTATTTTATTTACACAATGTTTTGGAACAATTCCCAATTTTGTGTTATTGTTTTTAATTAATTTTAACCAAATTTCAGACTTCATCCCCTACTTCATCCAGAATCCACTCTCGTATTTGACTCTCCCTGCATCCAGAAACAACGAACGTTCCTTCTCCTTGAGTTTCAATCTCAGAACACTTTCCATGGAAGGTGACCTGAAGATTATATTATATTGTGTTAAATTATTAAATAATTAAATTTTTATATTGTGTTAAATTATATTACACCACATCTCATATCATTGTATTATGTATATTAGATGATGAAACTTACATTATCACATGGTGTGCCCCCATGGCCTAACGGTTAAGACTGCGCCTCTCAGGATGGCAGCGCAGGGTTCAAACCCCGCTGCGGGGGCACCGTCCTAATCATCTAGATACGCAACGGACGTTAATTAAACATTACATTACATTATCACATGTTGTGATAAATTTTTTCATGGCAGCAATTAATCGATTGGCATGTAATTAAGACAGATACATCCCATATTTATTCAGGCCTGGTCATACTGTATGGTGGGCCAAACCTGGATGAAGGGTTTATATCCTTGGGTCTCGAGGATTCACAGTTGCAAGCCACTTTCTTCGACGGTCGACAGACATACAAAGTCGAAGGGGGCGTGCCAAGGTTGGAGGAATGGACCGAGGTGGAGTTCAAAATTGGCAGTGATGGGGGTGAGACTAGATTTTGGAAATTATAACAAAATCGAATTTCTGACTTTTGCAGTTTTATTTTTTATTGCAATAATTTTGTAATGAAATTAGTAAAATGTGTGTTCACTGTACATGATTGTAATTATAATATTAATATTTTAACAAATTATTCTTTCATTGCGCAGCCACGTTGAGAGTCGACTTTGAAACGGAAGTGCTGGCCGGCTCATTCAATGTCTTGCCATACTACAGCGGTCTCGTGTATCTGGGAGGGGTCGAGCGGTCCCTGACAGAGACCGTGGCTAGGTACACTGGACACAGGGATGGTTTTAATGGTTGGTCATACATGTCTTTGTTCAAATTTAGCAATAAATATTTTATTTGGAAATTTAATGACTCGAGATTATGTATGTTTTTTTTATAATGCTTCAGCATCATTAAATTACTTAGTCTGGTGTTGGTTGGTCTTTAAAATGGTTTAGAAAATTGATTGGGAAATTTTTTTTAATTTACTTCTAAATTGTTTGTTAATCAATTAACTCTTCACAACATGCACAACTATGTTACACATAGCACATTAAGCAGTGTTTTGTAATGAAAGTTAACAAACAATCCCAACGAACCATTTCCTCACCAGGATGCATCAACATGTTATCCATCGACGGAAGATCTGTCGACATCGGCTCCCAGGTGGCCGAATCCCACTCCGTCAAAGACTGCCCCGTCTGCAACCACGACCATTGCAGGAATGGGGGGGCATGCTACCCTGCCAACAACCAGAAGGCCTTCGAGTGCAGGTGCCTTTCGGGTCACTCGGGCTTCTACTGCGAAACATCCGTTGGAGTTTGCACTGAAGGTTTTCCTGGAATTTTATTTTTGATGATGATGATGTTAATCAGTTATTATGTCAGTTAGCACAATATCAGTTACATGGTATAAGTCATATTATTATTTATGTGGTATAAGTTAAGTTAAATCGGTTTTATTAAAATATTTTCACTTAGGTTCGTGTGGAGCTCAGGGTCAGTGTATAAACCAGCAATGCGTCTGCCCTCTCGGCCTCAGTGGACCAGGGTGTTCGGAAGGTTGTAGTTGTTTTAATATACTATGTTTCCTTATTACGTTCCTCATAAATCTTATTTTTATTGCCAGAATTATTAATAATAATCTGCATCTAAGCATTATTTTATTACTTATTAATAATTATGATTCGACATCTCGAAGCATTTTTCAGAAGACATTATTTCCAGTTTCCAATTCTTTCTAGGATATGAAGTCGACTTGTACTTCACTGGCAAGACCTTCCTTGGGCTGCCTCTGTATGGAGCAAGACCAGATTACTTCAATGTCAGCCTCGACTTCATGGTTGACCCTTCGACCTTTCAAGAGTCCATCGTTTTTTACGTCTCCGAACACCCCGATGGCAGTGGACAATTTGCCACCCTGTATTTCATACCTGAGACCACCTCGACGGGGTACTTGGTCTTTGCTTTCAGAGTCGACAAAGGTTTGGTTCTGAAGACTTTTGATGAGTATAAATTGATATGTTTATACCGACTTATCAATAATACTATCTAATTATTACTACTGACTTGTTATTAATATTGACAAGGTTCATGAAAAGTCCCTTGTTGATTTGTCATGAAACGTTTATTACTTTTATTTTTGTTTTATAAATTGTAATTATTCATATTACATTGCTCTTGTTGTTCCTAATAGTGATTCACAGCGTTCAAAGCAAACGAGTGAGGATGGGTGAGAATGTGAATGTGAACATGTTAATACTCAACACCGGTTTCCAGTTCTTTGTCAATGAAGAGTTGCAGGGACGTGGTAAATGTTTAATTAATTAATTTAAATGTAATAATAATAAATAAGTACAATCAGCCTCAATTACAAAACATTAACTTTAACTTTCAGAAGCACCAGATGATCTCCAAGTGACAGACCTTAAGCTGAACACAAATTTGTTCGTAGGGGGCGTCGACGAGTCTTTCACTGATTTGTGCTGTGGCTTCAGTCGCGAAGCATTCTTCAGGGGCCAGATTAGTGATGTAATCACCATTTATAAATGTTATTCTGCCAATGTTCAAAATATTTGTAATTATGTGTATCTTGCAGAGTTTATCAGCCTTTAATAATAATAATAATAATAATAATAATTATCGTTAATATAATATATAATATTATTAAAATATAATATATGTTATCATTATATTAATAACAAAGAATACCAGTACTTTTGGCCACACATCAATGTGATTGTGGCGAATTATCCAACTCTGCAAGAATTTAACTTTTAATTTGAAGTTTTATTGTTAAAATTAGAGTTTTTTTAAAGGTTTGAACGTTGAGTGGTGAGATATTAGTTTCATTATGCTTTTACTTTGAAAATGGTGCCTGTATTGTTTTTATTTGATTCCATTATATTGACTTATTACATTTCAGGTCAGAATGAATGAATCTCCCTTCAACCTTCGATTGTACCCGGTGCACCACAACGAGTTCCGCTTCGGCGAGAGATTCGGAGAGAGCGCACTTCGCACGAGCTGCAATGTGCACTGCGAGAACGGGGGAACTTGCTACAAGAATGCCGTAGGATTGGACGAGTGCCATTGTCCCCTCGGTTTCTCCGGGGAATTGTGCGAGACGAGTCTGTAGACGTTTCATTCTAGATGTGTTGTTTGCAAATGCTTTTAAATTTTCACAATAATAAACCATTTCAATGTAAATTTTAAGCAGCAGTAATTAATTTATTTATTGAAGTCAATTAATCCGTAATAGCAATTGATTCTTCATCGAAGGGATAGTGTTGAGGCAAAGTGTGGAATTCAGTGGCGAAGGATTCCTCGAGTTCTCGATGGAAGAATACCAGCATCAGCACTCAAAATCCGTCGAGTTCAACATCATCACCACTCAGAGGTACGGGCTCGTCTTCTGGCAGAGTTCTCAGGACCTGTCGACCCACGTTTCCATGGGACTGGAAGAAGGAAGGCTTGTCATGAAGTGAGAAATAATAAATCTCGTTGCTGTTGTCATTGCTGTTGTTGTTGTTGCTGTTGTTCCTGTTATTCATGTTCTTGCTGATGCTATGAAATACATGCAGAGTTTCAGAGGCAGGTGAAGATGCAAATGATGAATGATGAATTTTAATTATCTCTTTAATGTCAGCCTGTCAAACCATCATCATGTTTGGTCAGAGTAATTATAAAAAAAATCATCTTAATTACGATTGTTAATTTTTATTTATCATTGTTATTTTCTGGTATAATGCATATAAATATTTAAGACTGTTATCGACACCATTAAATATTCCTTTGCAGGAATATGATGCTCGGAAGGCAATTTGAAATCAAGTCGAACGTTGAAGTGGCAGACGGTCTGAAGCACCATGTTTATGTGACCTGGTAATGTAATAAATGTAGTACATTCTTTAACAAACGGTAATATACTAAATTCATTAATAAATGGTAATGTAATAAAATCATTAATGTTTAATTAATTAATTATTCCACCTGCATCTTGCATTCACTAGGAATGAATGAATGAATGAATTTCCAAAATGCCTTAAATCTGCAAAAGTAACTCGTTTGACTTGAAATCGAAGGGGAGACGGATTTGTGAGGTTGACTGTCGACGGGTACTTCACCGTAGAGAAAGAATCAAACTTCAACATACATGACGCAGGCCACTTCTTCTTAGGTTGAATGAATTTTTGTTTGTTTGTGAATATTAACTATTAATTATTAATTACTATTTCTGACTGGTTTTTTGTTTATGAATATTAACTATTTAATATTAATTACTATTTCTGACTTATTAGGGCATGGATTAAGGATGGATTGTGAACACTATTTGTTTGTTCAGAGAGAAAATTTATAATGCCTAGCTGTAATTTTTGTGAACAGAACCTAATGTTTTTCACTTTTTTAATTTAATTTTATTTTTTAATTTTTTTAAATATGTAACTCAGCGAAATGTACAACGGCGCGACTTAATGAGTGCAACACCACAACATGCATATCGACGCAGTTCATCTTCATGTTAAAATATTCCTCAGGTGGCGTGAGGGATTACAGCGAGACGAGAGGATTGTACAGAGCAGGATTCGAAGGCTGCATCTCGAACCTGAACTTCGGCAACGGGGTGGAAGGCTACCCGGACGAAGTGTCCCTCAGCAGGATGGCCCTGGACGGGAAAAATGCACACGTTTGCAGCGTCGATGATAGTATCTGAAGCGATGATTGACACCTCCGTGCCTAAACAATCCTTGGATCTTGTTTTGTTTATTTTATTATTTTTTAATGCCTTTCGATCATTCAACAAGAAATTGATCGAGCAGGTTTATTTTCCCTCGGTTTGCTTTTTAACAACAGGCCACGTTTAGCTTTGGATTTTTCTGGTTCTGAAAGAGAGAGATTAACTTGCAATGCATTTGTGAGTGCATTCGTGAGGTTGCTATTTTTTCTGGACTTTAACAATATGTGCTTCGAGGCCTTAGTGACTTTCAATGTTGATCAAATATATATTGCCAGTCTCACAAAAATATAACTTAATTTTTTTTTTATGATTCAAGAAATTAGATAGCATCATCAACTGGATTATAGTCTTCAAGTTTTGCATAACTTCCTTGCATTTTCTATATTGCTTTTTTGAAAGACCTGTAGTCTGATAGTTCATCGCGAAGCATGCTTTAATGTGAGTTTCAAATGGACGTTTTGTTTCAATTCTCTTTTTACGAGTTCTAATATAAAACAGACGTTCGATACACAAATGAAAGGTTGAGTGGACTTGAAAGTAGCTTGGAAATTACGACAATAAACATTTCAATGTCTCCCAGTCAAAAGTTTGTTTGAGCGCAACCGGCTTTTGTCTTTCCCTTTTGTCTGGATTCCGACTGCTTGTTGTCAGAACTCGTCAGGTCTTTCATCGTCGTTTCCTCGAGTTTGAACGAAACTCTTTGCGCTTTGTTGACTTTCGGAGAACTGTCGTTTTCTGCTTGATATTGTTCTAATGAAGTGGATCTTCTCACTTTTTTGGAAACGCTTTCGCTGGAATCTTTTCTCGACGAAGTGTTCGAGTTCTTCGATCTCGTCGACTCTTCAGACGGATGTCGGTCTCTTTCGATGAGTGGACAGTTTGGAGAACCTGCATTCTCGGGGGTTGTCGTAGTAACTGGAATAAACAGCCTCGGCTTGCAAGTTCTCCTGGGTCCGACGAAGCTCAGCATGACAGGAAGAAAGACTATAGAATGAAGTACGCCCAACAGCAACGCGAATGCGATGGTTTTAAAGAAAGATGCAAATATGAAAGATGACCCGAAATATAACGCCGAGACGGATAGAAGGGAAAAACCGGCACCTGTCAGTATGGAAATTCCCACTTTGGTTAGTGCCGTTGTTACTCTCTCGTTTCGACTCTTTCCAGTGGCTGTCATGAACGCGTGGTTCGTTCTTACTGTGAAACTGACGCAAATTCCAACGCCCAGAATAATCTGCATTGTCGTGATGGCGCTGAGGGCTAGGCCACAGAGTTGCATGAAGCCCATCATCCCGACAACCACGCTGGCCATTGACCCGATGACACAGGTGACGGCTATAGGGTGGGGAATGAAAACGAGGGCGACAAACAGCATGCCTATTACTGTGACGCCCACAGGAAGGAGGGCATTCTTGACTATCGAAGCGTAGTGTTCGTAGAAAACAAAATGAGGACTAAACGCCTTCATAGGTAAGGACGAATTATTAGCCATCTTTCTCATGGTCAGCATCAGATCTTTTTCCCATTCCGACGAATTGGTTCTATGGCAGACCGCGTAGAATCTCGAAGCCTCTATGTAGGATGGATTTTTGGGCATCTTGGAAAAGACCACATCCCCGGCGAACTGGGGATACCTCGTCAGGAAGTCTTTCTGCAGCTTTCGGGCGAATTCAAGTTCATCCATTCGACGCTTCTTCGATTTTTCCTTTTCACTCGCTGCCAGGTATTTGAGGAAATCATCGAGCCATGAAATTGTCGAACCGGAGGCTACAAATTCAGAAGCCTCCATGGATTTGAGAAAGTTATGGAGTCGTTCCTGCGTATGAGGTTCGTGGTAAGTGATTGGCTGGTGGATGAAAAACGTTACAATAATGCCGCAGTTTGGAAAGAACTTTCCGTCTATCTCTGCATGGCGTCGGTAATAATATTCAGGTGGAACCAAGGCTTCCAAGTTGAGGCCTTCTTCCAAGTTGGAAACACCGTGGATTGAAAGACCAACGTACGCTAGATACAAGACTACCGTGGCCATCTTACCCACCCAGTGAAGAAGAATTTTGGGATAATATTTAATAAAAATTCTGGAAAATGATTCGCCAATTCCAGACTTAGAGTTGGATTTCGTTGCTTCCTCGTTGGATGTATTCCTACGCCTCTCGTAGCAGGACCTCATGTTTCCACAGCAATCGATGAGCTGGTAGACCTCCGCCTCGATGTCTTTGCTCTCTCCAGTGATTACGGTGTCATTGTGGGTGATGTCCTCACTCTGGTGATACTCGGAGCTCGGAACGCTGGTCAAAACATCTGTTACCAGGGTTGTAAACATGATGTCTGTTTTTCTGATGGTATTTCCATCTCCAGTTGAACTGCCGGTTGGGCAGGCGCTTTTAGCATTTAAAACCTTGACGTTTCCGCTCGAATCGACGATCTTGGGATTTTCCAAGCAGACGTTGGTCACGCTTCTCATTGGTTCTTGCTTGTTATTGGCGGGATGTTTGCTCTTCGAACGGTCGACATTGACCCCGGACGTGACGTCATCGCTTCCAGAAGGGTCAAACTCGACGGTAGTGGTGTTGGTGGTGATGCTCTCTGTTGGTACTTTTCTGTCTGTGATGTTGTTTGGCTCTTTGGTGAGTTTCCTTTTCGAGTTCCGTCTGCATTTGTTTGAGATGAGGACGATGCAGCCGCAGAAGAATGTCAACTGATTGACGTAGCAGAGAAATATTCCGACACCTGCGAGAGAATTAATGGCACGGCGTCAAAGATGACATCAAAGGTGATTACCACCTCGGTGACGAACGTTCACTTGATCGTAATTAATTATTAAATTAATTAATGTATTAATGTGTTAATCCGTCCGCATAAATTAATTATCACCAGGTAGTTCGTTTAAATTTCGTTAAAGCCAAATAACCACGCTAATCGTTTAATTATGCCCAGTCCACGTCCAATTATAGGAAACATCAATCAATTCAGACGTAAATGACTGGAAATGGTTTCCATTCATCTGGATAGATGGAAAGAAAGAAAAACGAATCCATGTCTCTGCACATCTATTATTATTATTATCATTATCATTATCATTATCATTATCATTATTATTATTATTATTATTATTATTATTATTATTATTATTATTATTATTATTATTATTATTATTATTATATTATTATTATTATTAATTATTATTATTATTATTATCATTATCATTATCATTATCATTATCATTATCATTATAATTATTATTATTATTGTTATTATTATTATTATTATTATTCTGGAAAATCGAAGAAAAGTGCAAACCTATCATCACGATGTGTACAATATCGACAGTTAGAAATTATTGGCTGGAAACAGCGCCAACAAAAATGGCAATAAATTGCCGAATGCCTCCTAACACTTGAACTACACAATCTGCTTGAAAAATGGAAATCACTCATTCACATTCGAGTTGGAATTCAATAGGCCTTGAAGAGCAATATTGCTCGGAAATATCTGATCGCATTTTCCGGGATGGAAACCCTTCCAACGTCTTACAGCAAAGGTAGGCATATGGAATTAGATGGAATTAGATGGAATGTGAGATTAGAAAGGCTAGGTTTCTAAAGAATTTGTCAAAAATTGAAATCGATTTTAGAACTGCTAAATCTCAGATCTAGAAAAGCAGAATGACGACAACGTTGTTATCATTATCAGGACTGTCTTCGTCGTCATCATCATCATCATCATCATCACTTACAAGCATCAACATCGTCGTTGTCGTCATCCTCTTCATCCAATCACCACCCAACCAATCATCCGCAAAGAAAATGTTTTTGATTCCCCGTGAACGAAGCTTTGGTCGTTGCTCGTTCAGTGATTGAAATTCATCGATGATGATGACGATGTTGGTGACGATGTTGGTGATGATGATGATGACGACGACAATGGTGGTGGTGATGTCAGTTGTTCCAGATGTGCCGGTGACAATCTTCAGGAAATTGGTGGTGACCGAACGATGAGATCTAATTTAAAACTTTTTGAAATATTTGACAAATTATCCAAAAAATTTTAGCTGACAAATTGTGGTGATTCGTCTAAATGGAGCTCAAATGCTGTAACGAATTGTTGTCGTCATCGTCATCATAATCGTTGCCTGCATCGTCATCATCAACATCTACGTCAGAAGGTCTAAAATGCTTAAATGGTCATGATGCAATAAACTCGTGAACTTTTCCACAAGAGCGCTTCCATAAAACATGGAAAGTTGCTTCCAATTCTGTCGTAAATTTCAGAGCTTCGTAGCTGTGATTCGCTGATAACGACTTTCTAAACTTGGAATCGATGAAGAAATGGCTTACAAACAAAAAAATTAAACAAATAAATGAATGAATGAATAGCTGAATATTATTGGCCTCGTAATATGCAAATAACGGGAAGTGTTGTGATGCACTTCGTAGCTTTTAAAACGTGATTGCATTAATTAAGGACTTCAAAAGAACGCATGTCTATGTTTTTTGTTGATGCAGCTGTTGGTGTTAGCGATAAAGTTGAATTTCAAAGAGTTGGATTGAAACTTTGATATCACAGGTTTGGGTACATCAAAAACAGTATCTACAGTGGCACCCCGTCAAAATAGCCCCGTCAAAACATAAAACTCATTTCATTTAATCAAATTTGAAATAGGTTACAGGTTAATGTATCAACTCATATAAATATTTTTTTTATAAAGATACAGTATTAAGAATTCAGAAAAAACATGGAATGTCATCGTCACAAAACCGACGAATGTAGCTCAACTTTAGAATCGGTGCTGAATTTAGAACCAAATCTCTGCCAAGAACAATTATTACGTTCTGACTGAAAAAATAACGTCACTTAACAAATTGCTTTTTTTACAATTATTGTATTTAATTTATGTTTGCACAAAGGTTTCTTTCCACTTCTGTTTGTAATTCCTCGCAATGTTTGAGAACAAGTAACGAGAACTTAATAATGGCGGGAAACAAGCAAACACTGTTTCTGTTTCTGAATGGCGAATGAATTCAGCAGTTGTCTTTTTGTTTGTCTGAGAGATACAATGGAGGATGGATTTTTTAAGAAAGAGAAAAAAATAGAATTTTAGGCCACACTTTTAAGCTAAGCGTAATAATCATAATAACCATGATATTCATAATAATCGTAATAATCACAACGATCATTATTTTCGGAAACAGTTAGCAACTCCACATTCCTCTTTTAACCGCGAATGGCAAAATTCCATGGCGGGTTGCTGGGAAAATGGAAATCAATCAGAGAGCAGGTGTTTTCGAGCGAGGTCCAACAACAAGCTGCAACCTTTGTTTTCGTACGATCAATGAAACGATCGAGTAAATAAATCGTTGGGAAATCACCAGCTTTGCATCTTCTATCAACATATTGTTTTTTCCTTAAGGATTCTGATCCTTACGAGAAGATAAGGCTACATCAAGGAGTAGAAATTGTTTGAAAACTGACGATATTTTTATCTTTTTCAACATTTTCGATGGAGTTATTGTTGATGGTTACCAAAAATAATGTTCTATTTTTTAGCTTTGTGGCATATTTAAAAATTAGTTTTTAAATATTTCAAAGTGAATTTGGTTTTGATAGACGCTGCTCAGATTAATTTTAATTCTTTTTTTTTTAAGTTGTTGCAGCATAATTTTTTTACGGTTTCTCAAAATAATATTTAAAATATTTTATGCCAAACGAAAAATGTACATCATACAGAAATTATATTTATGCTTTTTCTGTGCTTAATAAGTGCTTAATAAGTCCTAGATCATAAAAAAATTAATTATCCGCTAATTAATTGTTAGAAAAATTTTACATACCAGATTATCGACTGACATCATCGCAATCATCTAATGCATCAACCACAATCACATCATCACAACAGCTCCGCTTAGGCGACATCATTACCACACGCCCCTAAGGGAGCCGAGAGAAAAACAAGAAAGATCAATTAAGAATCTCTTGCAATTCAAAGCGAACTCAAATACCTGAGCAGGCGCAGAAATTTCGGACGCTCAGAAACGGACTTGTAGCGCCGATGCAAAAGGCCAGCAAATCGGTGAGGGACGTGATCGTGATGGACACTGCCGCACTCCTGAGCGTTCCAGAGAGCCTCTCTCCCTGGCTGACAGTTTTTCTCCATCCGACCAACAACTGCAGCATGTCGTCGACTCCAATTCCTGAAAGCGAGATGATCGATTGCTTTGTTGTCTAAGACAAATGTTTCCTAAAGTTTCATTGAAAATCTCTTCCTTTTTGTTTTATCCATTAGTGCTGTTTCGAATTTTTACTTCTAAAATCGCACAGCAATCACGAATTTCGGCAGTTTAAACGTCTAAAAATGTACTTTTAGTATAATACATACTTCCCTACTAACAATAGTGCTTTCAGAGCAAGAAAATTGAGAAATACCTAATACTACTGAGAAGAGGTAAATGTGTTTATAACTCACAAGTATACATCTTTATCTAACAAGTAAAGAACGATTTTATAAATCGAAAAAAAAAGAAAGAATTTTCTTTAAAAATGATTAACCTAGCACAAGAAAAGGCATGACGCTGCAGAGGTTGACAAAACTCGCCCCTGCCAAACTTAGCAATCCAAAGGCTCCCAAGATGGCTAACAAGGCAGCGACGACGCCAGTGTAAGCGAGGACCACGTGATCCAGACTACCACCATTTCCGGCCAGAGTGGCAGAGATCAGCATGGCCACAACGGACAGGGCAAAGTATTTCGTGTCACCACCTACATGATCTCTCAACTCGATTTCAAGTGAATCAGAAGCGACAAAGGCGATGTCGATGACTGACGAACGGAAGCGTTTCAAGTAATCCAGCGTGGCGTCTTGCCAGCGAAGATGTCGCTGACGACCCTGTCCGTGGGTCTCACCTCTGAGATTGAATCGTAGTTTGAGCGCTTTCGTATTCGTCGATAGAGACAGGGGAGGAAGATAAGATATCTCGCTCGACTCAAGCGAAGGTTGGAAATGTTTAGAGGGATTTTCCTGCACATTAGAAGAAATTGGAGGGTGCGCTTGCGTGCGGATGATTTCCATGGATGAAGTCGTTGATGCTTTTCGGGGTTTCAGCGTGGTGACCTTCTTTACGGTAGATTTGTTAAGATGAAATTTCATTGAAGAACTTTTCTGAGAAAACATTTTTCTCGGGAACATGCAGGCCGTCTTGTCGTCTGCCAGTTCCAAGACATCTACGGCGCACGCTTCGCCAAATCTCGCACAAACACTGCCGTAGTGGAAATTGGGGTTTTTCGGACCTTTCTGAGTGGCAATCGCTCGATATAGCAGCTGGATGGCCAGCCAACTGTCGCTGGTAAATCGCGTCAAGTTGTCGAACAATTCGTCTACGTTGGTCAAATCGTGGCCTTCTTTCTGATCCTCCTTATCGAACGCGATCACTTGGCAGTCTCCATCTTCGAATTGGTTCAAGTGGTTGGAAAGCTGATAAGAGGAGATGTTGCGGCTGTGGCAGGTTGAATTCTCGAGTGAGCTCTCGTTCTTTCGTCTTTTGTTGAAGACTATGATTTCGATATACGCAGGATAATTGATCTGTTGATGAAATCTGAAATCCAGCTTTTTGGGGGAGTCGCCGTTCTGGTCATGTCGTGGCTCGTGGTTGGTGGTGTTGCCAGGGCGTGGTTTCGACTGTGGGGAAGAGTTGTGATGGTAATGTAGGTAATGGTGATCGAAGAAGGACTTCAGGAGTTGTCTGTCTTTCTGGGCATCACTGTTTATAGGGGAGTAAAGGTTTTCGATGTTTGTTTCGTAGTGGATGTTGAAGAGGCCGAGACCGAATATGATGCAGGAGAGCA
Organism: Whitmania pigra; assembly: GCA_021613335.1. Classification (NCBI taxonomy): domain Eukaryota; kingdom Metazoa; phylum Annelida; class Clitellata; order Hirudinida; family Haemopidae; genus Whitmania; species Whitmania pigra. Next base: position 150,013 of record JAJTWR010000416.1, on the reverse strand, counting down.
GAGGCACGATGGCAAAGATGAGGGGAAATCTGGCCACAATTCGTCCGTACCAGGCGAATATGTCACCGAAGAAGTTTTCAACGTCTTCATACAGCGCACCCATGACCTTCAGTTTGCAGGAAAAGGTCAAATGTTAGATCCAGCGGGAGATGCATTGATCTTCATGGCTTCGTGTGTTTAGGATTAGCGCACTTTCCAATTTCCGTTCGGCAATTCTGGAAGTAATTATAAGAATAAAAATAAGAATAATAATAATAATAATAATAATAATAATAAATAATAATAATAATAATAATAATAATAAATAATAATAATAATAATAATAATAATAATAATAATAATAATAATAATAATAACAATAATAATAATAATAATAATAAATAATAATAATAATAATAATAATAATAATAATAATAATAATAATAATAATAATAATAATAATAATAATAACAATAATAATAATAATAATAATACTAATAATAATAATAATAATAATATAATAATAATAATAATAATAATAATAATAATAATAATAATAATAATAATAATAATAATAATAATACTAATAATAATAATAATAAGAAGAAGAAGAAGAAGAAGAAGAAGAAGAAGAAATAAAAACAATTAGAACAACATTCAATATTATTAAATACAAAATGCCATCAAGCAATTAAAAGTCCAATAAGCTAATCCAGTGCGTTTTAATGAGCAAATTACAAAAAAAACTCAATAATTGATCCCGATGCTGCTGCGAACACGAAACGCATCCGTCCAATGTTTTTTCCCGCCTCATTAAATTTAAAGAGCAGGCAAAATATATGTCCTAATCTCGGTCGAAAACAGTTTCGGTCGATTTTGGAAAATGAGGAAGCAATTTTAATTCTTTTCGAAAATTTGTCAAATTATATTTTAAATAAGTTTAATTCCGACATTTCTAAGAGGGTGATGGTGATGACGACGAAGCAAAGATGATTACAATTATGATGGTGATGATAATATTTGATGATATGGTCAAATAGTTTTTTGGAATCGTGAAGTCGGTAGAATTCAGCTTGGATTAGATTCGCCCAAATAAAAGATACACGAAATACCTGCCCCACGTGTTCGAGCTCGCACAGGTGAGGATGATAATTAATGCCAGCTAAATGCGCCCTAATTAGGAGGAACACGTTATATTGTCGTATTGAGACCAACTCCATTGAAACTCACCATTCACCCATCCATCCTTTCCACTATCCATTTCCCAATTCCATCCATCCTGTATCCTTTGTCCATCCATCCTCTATCCTTTGTCCATCCATCCATCCATCCTTCCCTATTGCATCCAGTCATCCGGCTGTCGACTGGAAATCTATTCACCCATTCAATTCATCCACTCCAAACACCTGTGTGCTCTTTCCACCTGAAATATTCCAGCAAATAAATCCGAGTGTGTTGACATTCCATTGAGATCGTTATCAAGGTCAAATTGTTTTCCAGGGTACAACGTATTCAACGTATTCAGTTCCAAAAAGGAAAAATTCCGTTTTCTGAGACTCTCGGTTTCAGGAGACTTTAGAAATTCAAGACCGGAGGGACGAAAGGGAGGCGGAAAATAGGCAGACGAGTGAGGCTTGGTTTCGAGAAATGTTAAAAAAAAACCGCACACGATGATGATGACGATGATGATGGTGGTGGAGATGACAGGGCAGTCGAAAGAAATTTTGACACAATAGCCACATACAGGCTCATATGTTATGTCAACTTAAAAATGGAAAAGCCAAAACGAAGTCATGATTGTAAACTTTTATTATTTTAAATTACAATATATTTTAAGCCCCTTGCTCCCCTCTCGACGGTTCTTGTTGCGTTTATTTAGGTATTATTAATATAATAATAATAATAATAATAATAAAATAATAATAAGAATAATAATAATAATAATAATAATAATAATAATAATATAATAATAATAATAATAATAATAAAATAATAATAATATAATAATAATAATAATAAAATAATAATAATAATAATAAGAATATAATAATAATATATAATAATAATAATAATAATATAATAATAATAATAATAATAATAATAATAATAATAATAATAATAATATAATAATAATAATAATAAAATAATAATATAATAATAATAACAATAATAATAATAACAATAATAATAATAATAATAATAATAATAATAATAATATAATAATAATAATAACAATATAATAATAATAATAATAATAATAATAATAATATAATAATAATAATAATAACAATAATAATAATAATTTTAATAATAATACAAGTATAGTAATAGAACCGTAGAGATCAAAAATTGATCTCACAGGACTAAAGTTTGTTTTCTCGCTCTGCATTTGCAGATAAAAGGATTATTTGTCTCTGGTTAAAGGTATTTTCTGTTTATAAAGAGATTTATTAAAACAAAAATATTCTACACACAATCACAAAAGTAACCAGCTTAATTACATACATAGTCATACTTTTGTAAAAAAAAAAAAAAAAAAAAGGTCAGCCCGAAGGGATATACTCCCGCTAATGGGCTGCCTGTTCCAACAACAATATTTTTGTAAACCGAGTATCAGAAAAGTCATAATATTAAGAATTCGTCCAGAAGTTCAAAAATAAGGTGGTAGTTCCGAAACACAAGAAATCTGACGCACTTCAGAAAAGCAACATGAGATGATTTTACTTGGTCAGAATATATGAAATACATTTGAAAATAGATATGGATTTAGAGGAAGTAATGGTGATGGGAATCGAAGAAAATATGCGAGGGCTTCCAGAGCACTTCAACGAAAATTTTTTGAGCGTGGTTCGAGAATCTTCAGGTCTATATTTGTCGACGGACAGCAAACAATATGAGTGAATATCGGGTGAAGATGGGGTCCGGCTTAGCAACGCGGTTACTATAAATTTATTATTTACGATAAATTTAGAATTTTTACTTCCAGAACCGACCTCCTAGAATCCGCCCCGGGCCGCGATATTTCAACTAAACACTGCAGAAAAATGTAAAATCATTTGTTAATAAGCAGTTTATCTGTAATAAACTGAATAAATTAAGAATTAAGTATTATCGAATGAATAATGAAATTGTTTAAAATGTTTGTCGCCAATAAATGAGTGTCGCACTAACTGTTCTTGCCGTCCCTTCATGGCCGTTAATAATCCGTTAATCTTCAAGTTTTCTAAAGGCTCTCAAATATTTTTAAAATCAAGTCGGTTAAAAATTTACAACTTCTTCCCACTTATTCTGCATTTTGTTTTGTTACAGTTTCAAAATTTAGTCCATCGGCAAATTCCCTCTCTATAGAAAGGGCAGCCAAGTCCGATAGCCTTGACTGGCTCATCGATGATTGAAGCAGTGCCATATCTAGGGAGCGAGAGGGTATGTCCCCGGGCATATGGGGCAGGGGCACCCAAATGAGGCTTACAACCGAGGCTTTTAATGTTCGTATTATGTACAACATTATATTATATCATAATAAGTGAACAAAGGTAATAAATCTGTCAGAAAATGACTGCAGCAGCAACATCAGACATATCATACGTCGGCCACCCACTGTGGACGAGTTTAAAAAAGCTTCTGTGCCCATCACAGTAAAGCGGATGTCTGAAACACGTTGGAGCCCACGATCAGAAGCGGTTAAAGCTATACATGAAGGACTGGATGAATTATAGTAGGGATGCCAGACAAATTATCGGAGGACTCAACTATGACGCCTAAACCAGAAACGATGCAGAACAGTTAAATCTTAACTTCATAGTTTTCTGGAATGCCATTCTTGGAAACAGATGAGCTTACAAGATCCTACTATAAATTTCAAGGAAGCAGCAACTGATATTGAATCTTTTGAGCAAGAACTCGTCAAGCTTCATAATGATTTGAACCAAGTTGCTGTAGAAAATCTCAAAACAAAATATACAGCCTGGAGATTGAGGTGGATAGAAGAAGGAGACGTTGGAAGATTCCTGGAGAACTATCAAGAGACGCAGGACTCTCAGCAGCAAAAGAAATTGTGTGGGTTATGAATAGCAAATTTGATCGACTTCAATAGGAAATGTCAGCACTATTTTTTTACGATTAAAAGACCCAAGCACAAAATTTGGATAGCTGCTTGACTTTAAAATTTTTTTATTTGATATGCAATATCAGATGCAATTTATCAAAATTGCACAGATTTTGGAAATTACTAAGGCACGGTCATCAATGGGCACAAGCTTTTTACGGAAATTGACGAATGCAAAATTCTAATCAGTAATAGGAATGAAGTTCTATCTATTTATAGTTCGTCCCCGGGCTCAAAATACCCTAGCTACGCCACTGAAGATAGTTTTTTATTAACCTAAGTTTGAAGAAAGAGCGCTCCCATCTGGCAGCACGGGTTTGGAAGATAGGGCGAAAGATCACAAAATTAGGGGCAGAATCCCCAGGGACTCACCCGGCCCGGACACCGAAAGGATTGACAGATTGATAGCTCTTTCTTAATTCGGTTGAATGAAGCTCAACAGTTAAAAGGGGCCATCGATTTTATCGTTTCCTGAAGCTTCCACAAAATACTTCAATCTCTTATTTTCTGCAAAGAACTCTTTTTTTCCTCTATGTCTTCATCAATATGCCAATCATAATTATCATCGAGTGAATTTTTCGGTGTGAGAAAGGCGTATTTGTTTGCAAGATCATGAACTTGCTGAAATCTGACTCTTCAATGGACACAGTAAAACACTGAAGAGATGGGGTGGCCGTTTTTTTCTATTTTTTTTTATATTTTAAGTAACCCTCTCAAAACGCCGCCCCTGCCGCACCCCCTTGGTACGCCAATGAAATGGCCTAAGGGGTCATCCACAAAAGACGTTCGCAAGTTCGGGGAGTGGAGGTTATTGCTTTTGTGGAATCAGCACTTAAAAATATTATGTACATTTTTAATTTTGCAAATTTTGTTTTTGTAATTTTATTTCCATTTTAACAACATTCTTGTATTTACTTTAATAGAAATTTTCAAAAACTTTGGAACAAGTCAAAAAAAAGACAATCGAGGCAAACATTTTGGTCACATGATGAATAGAACTAAATCAGTCACGAACAATCAAGATAATTTGCAATCTGATTTTTCATTGGATCAATAGAACTTCTTATTTATTAAAATAAATTTATGTGAAATATTTTTATGGAAAAATGCAAATGTCAAGAAAATACGGAGGTACACCAACAGCAGGAATTTGTGGACAAGGGGAGAGTGAAAGATCGGCATTTTTTGAGGACGTCTTTTATGGACGACCCCTAAGTCTGCAATGTTTTATTTCGATCATTTAAACAAGCCAAAATTGATATAATAATAACATTAATATTATAATGCCTAAGTAACGAATTACAAAAACTTTGTAATTTAAAATGTTAATATTAATTAGTGAGTAAAATTTTAACCGATAAACACTTAATGCAATGCAAACTGAAAAAACACCACTGCTAAGGTTTTAATTTGGAATCAAATATTTAAGTGAAAAGAGACCAGCACACTATTGCCTGTTGAAGCTTATTTCTTTTTGGTTGGTCTGTGATGGACCGCGGGACAAATTCTTTAACCCTCTCATTGCTCACCCAAGACTTGGCTTGTGCGCGCGTTATTATTAAATACAATAGTTGGTCAAAACAATAGCTTGTATTTTCGTCTAATAATCCGATAAAGCATTTAAAATAATAAAAATTGACAATAAGTGTTAAATTTAAACTTAATTTAATTTAAATCGTATAAACCCCCCACCCCACCCCATCTCACTCTGGATGATGATGACGATGATGATGACGATGATGATGATGATGAATGATGATGATGATGATGATGATGATGATGATGATGATGATGATGATGATGATGATGATGATGATGATGTGATGATGATGATGATGATGATGATGATGATGATGATGATGATGATGATGATGATGCTGATGATGATGATGATGATGATGATGATGTGATGATGATGATGATGATGATGATGATGATGAGATGATGATGATGATGATGATGATGATGATGATGATGATGATGATGATGATGATGATGATGCTGATGATGCTGATGATGATGATGATGATGATGATGATGATGATGATGCTGATGATGATGATGATGATGAATGATGATGATGATGTGATGATGATGATGATGATGACGATGAAGAACCCAATAATAAATAAAAACGATAGTAATAAAACACAATTATTTAGGTTTCCCACATCATATAACTGAAGTCTATAAAGTAATGAATAATAATAATAAAACAATAATACAATAATAACAATAAATAAATCATATAAAAAATTCGGTGAGCCTGTGGAATAGAAATTGAAAAAGTTTATAAATTTTTATCCATGTACAGGTACACTTCATCAATGGCATTATAATGAGAGACGGGCGGGCAGACTAGTGCGGCTTGGTTTCAAGAAATATTAAAAATGGAATATGGCGATGACGATGTCAGCGAGGATGATGATGATGATGATGATGATGATGATTGATGATGATGATGATGATGATGATGATGACGATGATGATGATGATGAGGATGATGATGATGATGATGATGAGGATGATGATGATGATGAGGGTGATGCAGATGAGACAGCCGCTGACAGAAACTTTGAAGCTCTAGGCACAACAGCCACGGGCTCACACGTCAACTTAGTAATGGAGAAATGAAAAAAAGTAATGTTTGTAAACTTTTTAATATTTTAAAGCACTGGGCCCCTAGGCATTTGCCCCCTCTCCGGGGGATGCTTTGTTTCCGTATACTTAAATGTCATTAAGTACAATTATATAAGTACAATAATATAAGTTCAAAACTGCCTAAGTCATTTGGTTAGATTGTATTTGAATGCATTTGAAATTTAAACGAGTCAATATTGATGTAATTATAATACTATAACTCTTAAATAACAACGTACAAACATTGTAATTTGTTTTTGATGGTCTGCATTAGGCCGCGGGGCTCATTCTCAAACCCTATCATTACTCACCCAAGATTTGTTTAATAGATTTGCATATTCATGCATGCACTTATTATTGGTCAGACATTCTCCGAAATACAGTACTGGGTCAAAACAAATTTTTGCATATTATTTCGTTTAATAATCCGGTAAGGCATTTGAAATAATAAAAGTTAACATTAATTATTAAATTTGTTAAATGAATTTAAACCTTTTAAAATGGTGGTGGTGGTGGTGATGATGAACCCAAGTAAGAAATAGAAATGAAATTAATAAGTTACGATTATTTAAATTTCCCAAAACATATAACTTAAGTTTATAAAGAATAAATAAATAATTTCCATAACAAATTACAGTGAGTCCGTGGAATAGAAATTCAAAAAGATTTTAAATTTTCGTCCATACATAGGTAGACTTTATCAATGCCATTATAGAACATCACAGAACAGTGAAATGTGGACGGACGGATGGATGGGTGGATAAAATAGATGTTCGAATGTTTGCGAATTTCCTGCATGAACATTCCAACTGTCTACAAAATCGACAGTCAAAATATCCTTCCCTCGACATTTGGCTAACTTTATCCGTGTCAATAAAAGTGAAATTCGATTGTTATTCTCCACTCGATATTCTCACTTCAACGGCATCTATTCCATGACGCTTTTCTAGGCCAGCAACAGTCTCGTTAACTCCACCTGGAACGGAGAGATGCGGCGGATCCACTGGAGCGACGAAAGGCTATCGTGGATCTTTCCAGGCTGCTCGTGTCCATCTGAAATCCGTCAAGTTACTCGAATGTACCTGGTCGGAAAACGCTCTTTGGGGAGGATGAGGAGTTCATAAAACATCCGATAATGGAGCCTAGGATGGCTAAAACGGAAACTTCATTTTCATCTGGGGGATGTTTCCAAGCGTTTGATCGTAAAACAACTCCGGAGCGATGAACTTGTTTACGGCAATGATGACGACGTTGATGACGATGACTTTGATAACGATGACGTTGATGACGATGATGATGACAATGATGACGACGACGTTGATGACGATGATGTTCCGATGAGAGGTCGTTAGGGTCACGCAAAGAAAACATAAAGAAGGTGATAAAAAAATTATGACAAGTTCAGGCTTAATGGATGACCGCAGTGGAATGGGGATGCAGTTGATGGTAACGATGACGACAATGATTAAGACGTGACGATGACGACGACGATGATGATGATGATGATGGTGATGATGACGTTAGTGATAGTGGAAAGACTGGCTTTTCCATAAGGCTTAGGGATTATGACAAGATTTTTTTGGAGATGACTGTCGGGATGAAAAGATAATGGTTCGCATACGGCGATGGCGATGACGATGACGATGACGATGACGATGACGATGACGATGACGATGACGATGACGACGACGACGATGACGATGACGATGACGATGACGATGATGATGATGATGATGATGATGATGATGATGATGATGATGATGATGATGATGATGATGATGATGATGATGATGATGGATGATGATGATGATGATGATGATGAATGATGATGATGATGATGATGATGATGATGATGATGATGATGATGATGATGATGATGATGATGATGATGATGATGATGATGATGATGATGATGATGATGATGATGATGATGATGATGATGATGATGATGATGATGATGATGATGATGAGATGATGATGATGATGATGATGATGATGATGATGATGATGATGATGATGATGATGATGATGGATGATGATGATGATGATGCTGATGATGATGATGTGATGATGATGATGATGATGAGATGATGATGATGATGATGATGATGATGATGATGATGATGATGATGATGATGATGATGAATGATGATGATGATGATGATGATGTGATGATGATGATGATGATGCTGATGATGATGATGATGTGATGATGATGATGATGATGATGATGATGATCAGGAGGAGGAGGAGGAAAAGATACACCCACATACTCACGCACACGTACACGGTAAAGATAACTGCAGAGAGACAGATGAGTGTAGAGAAAAATATGACGTCAGCATTCTCCATCCAGGCCATAAACACGAAGCTAGATGACCTCACTTCAATCTTTCCACTTCCGTCAGTTCCCTGCTCCGTTGTCATGACGACGAGAGATCCTCTCAGACGCGAAGATTGGACGAGCATGTCGTCCACCATTTTCAATTATTTACGACTTGCAAATGTTGGAAACAAACAATTTTGTATGTTTTTGTTGAATGTTGTTGTTGTTGTTGTTGTTGCTAGTGAGTTGTTGCACTTGTTACACACGAAATCGTGTGACATAACAAACTTTGGGAGACAACTTTCGCGTTTTTTTAAATTTAAATTTACAGACTCGGATTATAAAAAGAAATATAATTTATAAAACCGATTATAATTTCAAAATATTTAAAATGTCTGAAGATATGTATGGAACCATAAATATTCATAATCTCCCATTACTATGTCTTTGCTCTTGTTGGCTGATCAAAGATTCTGATTGAAAATTAATCCTGTCAACCAACCATACCAACAAATCTTCAAAACTTTGTCAAGCATTTACATTCCACTCGAAATTCTTTACCACCTGGAATGAATTTAAATGACCTTTCCACCTTTCTTGGTAACTCACGAGATAAACGAAATGCTACAATCACGTTTGATGTCCGGGAAGCTACTTGTGCTAGGTCAAGCCATCTTGCAGGCGTGTCATCAATTTCTAGTTTTTCTGGGTTCTCTAGCGGAAGATGTCGATGTAAAGCTATTTTTGAAAACCAGGGCTGCCTCGGACGGTCCTGGCTACTACGGCGCGTTGACTCGGTATTACAGTACAACCGGGAAAGGCTTTGAAACTGAGCAGGTAGTCCTGCTCCGTCCTAATCATCTAGTTATGCAATGGACGTTAATTTAATTACCACCTTTGATGTCTGGCGTCGTAGTTACCTGATGTAATTCCGTCCAGGTAACCTTAACACCTGGGACATTTCTCACGTGACCGAGTCCTGGAATAGACCCTGGGATGATGGATGTGGTCGCAGAAAATGAAGAGTGGCGCGCAGAAAGGTGACGAACACCTACCATTTTACGATGACGAATTCGATCCTGTTCTAACGCGCACGACATCGATTATCAAATTTGTCTCAATCGACAATCCAGGTGCAACGCGCTACCGATATGTTTCCATAAAAACTCTTTCGGACACTCCCCAGGGTTCAAGGACGACCCTTGGTGTGATCATCTTCAGATGGAGTGGTTAGTGCCAGGCCATGTTTCTAACTAAAACTTCGTAACAAACATGTCTCCGTCCTGATGAGATAGTATGTCACACTATCGTCATCATCATCATCGTCGTCAGCCTCGTCATCATCAGCATCGTTATCATCATCGTCATCGTCGTCACATTCATCAGCAGATGCCGAGACATTGAACATTATTTTTGTATTTATTTGTTTACGTGTGTACGCTATGCGGTGAGCTCGACAGAATTGATACTGACGTCGATAAGATCAGCAGGTTGATGACGTCCGCGATTATGATAATGATAACAGAGGCGATGATGATGACGATGACGATGACGATGATGATGATGATGATGATGACGATGACGACGACGACGACGATTATGATGATGATGATGATGAAAAAACACTTCAAAAACCGTGTTTAACTTCAACATCATCGACATTTGGAATTACTTCCAGCGATGCAATAAAGATTGTGTCCATGATTGTTGGCAACGTCGTATATCGCGAGGATCTAAGTGATCAAATTGCTGTTTCTCTTCCTTTATGAACACTTTTGTATGCAAACAATCCGTGTCTGTTGTATGGTCTTGTATGTTTCTCCATTCTATTGTATAGATGATGGCGCTTCCTTGTAGACAAATATACGCATATATCAATTTGTTTTTTTATTTTGCGAGATTCAAACCCCACAGAAGCAAATCCATTTCACCTTCATTCACTACACAAGAAGTTCCACCGCATTTTCTGTTCACAACTCTCCGCACATGATGAATGAATTCATTAAAGTGAATGATTGAATTAATTCGTTGAAATGAATTATTGAACGAATTTATCGAAATGAATTATTGAACGAATTTATCGAAATGAATGATTGAATGAATTCATTGAAATGAATGATTGAATGAATTCATTGAAATGAATGAGTGAACGAACGAGCGACTGCACGAATGCATTAGAATGAATTCACGTGTTAAAATGTTCATCTTTCCACTTGAAGAAAGTAAGAAAATCCTCGATTCGTAAGCCGCTCTGTTTAATCCTATCAAATGTGCTTCTTTGCTTTCAACTTTCAATTTGAATTCAATTTCTTTCTTAAAATAATTTCTATTCCCACGACTGGTTGAACATTAAGAAATATTAACACGCAATTATTAACAAATAATTATTCTCTGGACAAAAGATTTCAAAGCCTGTGTTTCGATGCAACCGTGGGAAATGCCAAAACAGATCAAAAACTAATTTTTATTACTTAGAACCAGACGTCAGCTTATCCAATTAGAAAGATTTTTATCGAGAAATAGTTTTGAACAAAAAATTAATGCGAGATTATTTTGAGAACATCAAAGGTAGGAACATAAGGAGGTTCAAAAACATCATATCATTCTCTAAACAACTACCTGCTTATCTACTCTCATCAATCAAGTGGATTATATTCAAAGGTATTTACATTATTTTGCAATTAAATAATAATAATAATAATAATAATAATAATAATAATAATAATAATAAGAATAATAATAATAATAATAATAATAATAATAAGAATAATATAATAATAATAATAATAATAAGAATAATATAATAATAATAATAATAATAATAATAATAATAATAATAATAATAATAATAATAATAATAATAAGAATAATAATAATAAATAATAATAATAAATAATAATAATAATATAATAATAATAATAATAATAATAATAATAATAATAATAATAATAATAATATATAATAATAATAATAATAAGAATATAATAATAATAATAATAATAATAATAATAATAATATAATAATAATAATAATAATAATCATAATAATAATAATAATAATAATAATAATAATAATAATAATAATAATAATAATAATAATAATAATAATAAAAGAACTTTAAGTTGCTATCGGAAAGCCCACTCTAAAATGCCTGACAATCAACTTTTTCTTAAATTATTATTTACACTTTTCAAATATAAAACAACTGTTGAAAAAGAAATCTTCATCCGTTTTATGTCTCCATCATGTTTCCCTCCATTATTTCGTCTTGTACGTGGGAGAGCTCCTTCAGGAATTCAAAAGCAACCTTCGAGATTTTATCAGGAGATTTCTTATCAGGAAGTCTCCAGTCTCTGAATTCTCGAAACACGCATTTTGAGCTTGGAAACACGGTGATTGAGGTTCGGAAAGATGGCTCCAAGACGGGCAAATCCGAAAGGAAAATGATGAAAGTCTGACGAACGTTCCCGATGATCCGCCATTAGAATATCTCATTTCATTCTTTGAAATCCTCATCCCGTAGCTGAAATGCGATGCCTTACTGGCTGCCTAGTCGTTCTTTCATTAACTCATTGCCATTCCATGCCTACCCTCAGTTTCTTCAGGCGAAATCCATCGGAATGAGGAGAATTATCCTTTCAGTGATGAAAACGAGGATCTCAGTTTCGATTTTGTAGTTCACGAAAGGTCAAAGGGCAGGCGTGCACTTGCAAGCTCCGGGCAAACTTTCACATCCTCTTTCTCCTACTAATACTTCCGCATGTATAGGATAACATCCACCCAACATGCACTCGTTAATTTCCAGATTCACGGCAGCACTGAAAGGAATCGATGAAATGAAAAACATTCGATTATAAAATTTCAAGCACTTCCATGTCACATCGAGAGGCGAACTGTTTTCTCCATTATTTTTTCATGTTTTAATTATAAATAATTTAATTAGTTTTTTTTTTTTACTAATTGGAAATTCAACCGAGGTTCATGTCTTCGGGTCGTTCGTGGACTTGTTTTCATCATCAATCTCTTTATTATTTTCGTCGTGAACATTATAAATGGCAATTAAATCCTTCATCCTGTTGGAGGGAACAATTTTCTAGACAGAAGATTGATTGGGGAGATCTTCCATTACGTAGGAAGATGTCGTGTTTTGCCGTTGCTCTGGAACCACCGAGGCTTCCAAATCGAGTCCGTTCGTCATTTTTCAGGAAAATTTGCCGACGTCCGACGCAATAAAAGAAGCCACGCGCTAGACTTAATGGGTTATTTAGGTCCGGACTTGCTAAAAAGAGTTATTTAATTACTTGGAAGGAGTTATTTAATTAATTGAAAAGAGTTATTTAATTACTTGGAAGGAGTTATTTAATTACTTGGAAAGACTTCCCGAAATTAGAAGGCGGTCAATAATTTGCCTCAGGAATTCAATAATTTCCACCATGGCGTCGGTGAGCGTTTTCCTTCCCTCAATCTTTCAATTCTTTGATCATTCAACCTTTCATTCATTCATTCATTACTTCAATCTTTCATTCATTCAATCCTTTGATCTTTCAATCTTTCATTCATTCAATACTTCAATCACGATGTGCCCTTGTCGTCTCTTGTTTGCTTTCCATTTCAACGTTTTTCAAGTTTTTATGTCCATTTTTGTGCACCCACAATAAGATGACTTTCGACTTTTCGCAATTTTGAAAAAAATTTAAAAAAGAAAGAAGTTTTTAAAATGCTACTGATGGTTGGACGAGTGTTTACGTGAACAAAACAATGTCCAGAAATCCAGGTATTTTTCTCGACGACGTAACAATTCTTGTTTGAAAGTTCAACTCAACGATAATATAAATGCCAGACGTTGTTTTACTAAAATCCCAGGTGAAACTATTTCAAAATCCTCAAACTCTACTCGAGACAAATAGCATGCAATTATTGAATTATTGAAGCTGAAAAGAAATTATGAAACGTAATTTTCAATAATTTCCAAGTGAATGTTGACTCCGACAATATAACGCCATAACCTGCTGAGTAAACATCACGGATGCATCATTTTTGTGCACAACGATGGTGATGAGATTGAGAAGGGAGTAACAACAGCCAGAAAACAACACGGTTTGCGAGAAAACATCAACATTCAGTGCTGAAAACAAACGTTCATTCCGAGCAGACGTATGTTGCCAAACAGCGCCAATCTCTCAGGCGATTTTTAATCTGGAAACCCAATTTTTTTTTTTACATTTTAAAGTCTCCTCGGACATTTCAAGCGGTTGTCCAAAAATCCGAAAGTGCTGGCATGCGGATAATTAATAAAGAGAGTCACTTTAAAACGAGAAGACATGAAAAATTCACAAACCTTAGGTCAGGATAAGTAATCCACTCCTCTCGTGTAAGTAGCGCAAAATAAAACCCCAAGAATTATGGAAAACACCGGATCACTCCCATGACAGTCGGATGATATTCCGGATTACCCAGCACTTCCATCTGCCTTAAATTTGTTTCTTTTTTGGGGGGAAAGGTTTTTTTTAGAGAAAGAGAGTTTAAACGTCTTCGTATTTTTCAAGGAGCAAGGATGCATGGCACGCTGAAGAACATCGTAGTTTTATATGCGAGCGTCAATATGAGGGCCATTACGCGATGTAACATCAGCTACATGCGTTGCGTTCGCCCATCCACTTATATACACGCTTATATATCTCGGTAATTAAGAAACTCACGCCAAAGGAATGAATTACCCTCGGAGTTTATTATTATGGTTCGGCTTTGATAAGCATCGAGGCTTGATTAAATCGGCTCCTGCATTCATGAATTCATCCCATCCAAAGGCATGAAAATAATCACTCCTTGAACCACCTGCATCCAATGCAATTACTCCGCCTGGAAAGGGCAAAGGTAGAGCTTGGTGAGTGTGATTGTCAATATCGGTGTGATGGTGTATTTTTATTTTTATTTTTATTAGTTAGAGTTATTTTTTTTTCTTAATAAAATGGAAAGTTCTACCGGTGCTCGGCAATGAAGGAGTACATCTTCACTTGAAAGGATTCTGGTGCCGAACTATCAATAAGTATATAAATTGTATGAGCAGCAGTAATAATTTATTCTTTTTCATTTCAAAGTCAATAAAAATGCACAGGTTTTCCATTGTTGTGGCAATTGAAAAATGGTAATCTTCTGTCGGGACGTTTTTGCCAGCAGTTACAGAATCTCATTTAATTTAATTAAAATCTTAACTCGGTCAATTTCGTTTATAATTCACTCCCCAGTTTATCGAATAGCCGTCTTTATGTTTATTTCCGCTGACAAAACAAGCATCCAGCCGTAATAACTTTTTAAGTAAAGTTTAGCAAATGACTTTTTTAAATGAAGTCTATTTTTCCTTTTTATAACCCGAATGGAAAAAAATGGTTGCTTAATTCTCGACAAGCTTAAAAGCTTTTCAATGGTGTGGAAATTAATCGTTTTTAACTTCTTCAGAGTTTGGAAATCCTGCAATGGAAAGCCGGGTATTTGGTATTTAGATATATTTAGATATATTTAGATATTTAGATATATTTAGATACAGTGATGGGTAAAATCACGTTCAGAGTGATTGGAAATCAAAATCAAGATCACCAGACAAAAAGTGATTGGAAATCGAAATCAGGTTCACGCATGTGATTTCACGTTAAAATCAGGTTCACGCATGTGATTTGACGTTAAAATCATCAAAATCAAATCACTTTGACCAAAAAGTGCACGAACTTTTTCAACACTGTCAATTTTCAAAGCTTTTATTAACTTTTAAAAACAAAAGTTTTTGAAACATCGAATCATGTAGTCTGTTCCTTCTTGATGTTTCAATCAGTCCTGCCGAACTAAATAACCTCTCTAGTAGCTAATGGTGGCAGCTTTGTATTATAGCGCACAAAGTGACTAGGGGCGTTCAGGTTAGCCGAATAGGTTACGTGCCTGCATACGGCGGTAATGGCAACAGTCGTAATGTGTGGTGTTCGAAACCAGTTCCCTTGGGAAGGACCGCTATATAAATGGTTACAAGCGCCTCTGACGCTATGCATATGGCGCTATATAAATAAATGAAGTTACAACAAAGATTTTTTGACTAGGCTTGATTCAAGGCTAGAGAGATGACATTCCGCATCAGACAAATAATTCATTGTATTGGTGCGGATACTGTTTGCCTTGTTAACAGTGACTTTTTGCAAGTCAGACTGATGATCCTCATAATATCCGTAATATTCATTGTCAAGGACTGTTTCTAAATGTTGATCCTGATCAGCTGGTGCAGAATTCGTTCTACGTAAAAACACTTCTAATACTAGTTCCATAAGAATTGTTTGTCATATATTCAGTTCCAACATACATCATGTGTCATACATCCTTATATTTAAAAAAATATATTCTTCATGTAGCTAAGAATGTAAAAAGTATTAGATGGCGTAGGAAATCGTTGCACGTCTCGATCCTGATATCGACTTATTAACACAATCAATACATTTAGCTACAACTTTGTCAGCTTTAAAAAATTACAAGTCAAGCAGCGGCGGCAATTCACAAGCGGTTTTATCAATTATCAGCAATTTTACAACTTTCGTTAACCATGAGGTCGGAATAGCACTAACAACAATAATACAAGTTAATAAAAGGAAGTTGCATCGATTATCGACTGATAATGTCATAAAGAAAGATATTATATATTTAAAAAAACTAAATTTTGAAATTTAAATTTTATATGATTTCGTGATTTTTACATAATAAAAAAATCATCAATCATCAAAAATATGATTAAAATAAAAATCAAAATCGCACATCGCACGATGATTTTGAATCAAATCAAAAAATCACAAAGGTGATTTTATTTCGTGATTTTAAATCACTTGATTTGAAATACTACCCATCACTGTTTAGATATTTAGATATATTTAGATATTTAGATATATTGAGATATTTAGATATATTTAGATATTTAGATATATTTATATACTTAGACCTATTTATACTTAAGCATATTCATACATTTGTTTTGTTATTTATTAATGTATATTCATGATGTGATTTGATATTTTAAGATATGTTAATTAGATATATTAAGATATATTTAGATAAATTTAGATGAGTATAGAAATTTAACCATTTAAAAAATTAACAAGGCAACACATTTTGCAATTGAAAACCAAGCAAATAAATTGAGCAACACAAGTAACTGAAGTTTTATTTTTTTATTTTATATCATAAAATATTAAAAAATTAATTGATAAACTAATTAATAATTATAATTTAGAAAAAAACAATAACATGATTAATATTAATAATGTAGTTACTAAAAACTCAGTAGTCGTCATGAAATAATTAAAATAATGTTTGTTTTAAGGTTTTAAATGTTGGTAATTAAATTCATTCGCTTATATTTATCGTTTCCATATTTTTTTAAACCAGTTGAATTGAAATACTTTATAATTTCATTCCCTTTTAGAAAGTAAATTAAATTTAGTGCGATTTCGACGAAACATGATTTGATTGAATTGGTAAAATAAAATATTTCCCTTGTCATTCATTTAATTTTTTAATTTCATATTTTATTCTGAATTTATTTATTTTCGATTTTCGTCTGCACCTAAAAATTGAGAAACGCAAGCGACAAACTAAACCATTCATCAAAATCCACAACTAAATTCTTCCGGCAGGAAATTATTTCGTCTTGATGAAATAATGCACTTATTAAGCAATCAACCTTAGTTAAGCGTACAAAATAATGTTGTTATTTTTTTAACTAATTGTTAACTTATTAAACTTCTTTATAATTATTATTATTATTATTAATTGTAAACCTACATTTTAGCAATTGCCGGTTATGTAAAAAAAAATTAAACTTCACGTGAAAATTGCATCATCTGAAATGTTGTGTTGTGCAAAATCAGAATGCATTTTACTTTACTGAACTCGATCAAAGGTTTTTACGATGTCTTTGAACTAATTAATGTTTCAGTTTTTTTATTAATTACAATTTTTATTTTTATTTTTAATAATCACGAACTTTTCACTTTTAAACAATTTGTAAAAAAACAATTTCTTTAAAACCACTCAGTAGATTGAAAAGTTCTGCTGAATCAACTAAAAACTGTTTTAAATTTCACGCACCTGTCGTTCAATAAGCTTATATGACATCTGTCGGTGTATTTCTGAACATTTATTATTATATTACATTAATATATTACATTTATATGTTACATTAATTTTTATTTTTTTTTATCAAAAACGACGTCATGTCTTGTTCTCATTAAGTGGACAACCTTTTGGAAACTCTATATGCATAAAGCATGCGATTGTGATGACTAAGATGATGGTGATTATGGTGGTGATGATGATGATGATGATGATGATGATGATGATGATGATGATGATGATGATGATGATGATGATGATGGATGATGATGATGATGATGATGATGATGATGATGATGATGATGATGATGATGATTGATGATGATGATGATGATGATGATGATGATGATGATGATGATGATGATGATGATGATGATGATGATGATGATGATGCTGATGATGATGATTGATGATGATGATGATGATGATGATGATGATGATGATGATGATGATGATGATGATGATGATGATGATGATGATGAGATGATGATGATGATGATGATGATGATGATGATGATGATGATGATGACGCTGACGACGATGACTATCAAAATTTATGATTTATATTTATGTATATTTTCAAAATTTCATGTCGATAAAAAGAACTAAATTATTCAGTGTTTTGTATTATTAAGCAGATAATCTGAAGATAAGCTACAAATTAAATGTGGAATCTATTTACGGGAGGTTAATACATTTTAATTTCAATTCATTTTAAACATAACTTCTACTATTATCTTCTGAATTATTCACGATATCATACAATCTGAGTACCGTTATCTGGCTATTTATAAAAATGTAAAATTTATTTTATATTGTTGTCAATCAAGATATTATCTACACGAAGTTCTGACTAGAGGTCTCATTGTAGTTTTTTGCGAATAAAAAGAAAATTAAGAATTACTTACGCACTTCGATATCCGATCCATCAGCGGATTGAAATGCAATTTCAAGCAATTAGTGAGTACTGATGTGAAGTACAGATGTACTACACATGCCTAGCGATGAATGATTATAATTAAATTGAGTAATTGCTTAATAATTGCAAACAAGAAAGACATCACCGGGTCGGACATGTCATTCCTGGTCTGTACATGACCTGACGGCTCCCAAAACGTCTTTAACTAGATCCCCTTTTAAGTGATGTGATTAAACTTGTCATGAGCTAAATGAATAGGGGTCGTATGGTTTAATTGATTAATTGATTATTTATTTAGCTTTGAATTAAAAAAAAAGAAAAAGATTTTTCACGTCAAGAATTTATTCTGCTTTTTTTCAGACTTGATGTTGTCCAAAAGAATTTTATTTAATGAGGATGAAGGGTAAAGTAAGTTGCCTGGCGTGGATCACAACTCGTTTGCATTAAAAAATGCAGAGTGCCTCATCGAACCGAGAATCTGGCTAATTGTAGAAGCATTAAGCAATTTGCATTCCCATCGCTCGGGAGTAAGCTTTTACTGTTTTTAATGAGAACTTAAAGTTCCTCGAATGATTTTATGGACGACGACGACAGCAACAACAACAACAACAACAAACTATATTTCAATGTAATAGAAGCGCTTACAATTGCAATAAATTATAATGTAACACCATCAATCTCGTTGCCCCTCGTTGTCATTTCATAGAAAAACAACCCAAAGGTTCAAATGAAAATTTGTTTCCTCTCTAATGATTTTCTGCCACTTGTACGACCTTTATCGACCGTGGGGAGAACCACTCCATCGACGCACAACCCTCTCTCCCCACCATCTTCGGAGCTCGTCATCAAATGTGTCGAATTCCTTCTTAAGAGGAAAAGCTTTTAGACGAGTACTTCGGTTGTAGCATCCTTTCTTCTTGTTTCCCTCCCGTGCACGGATCGTTTGACAACAAGTCCATCATTTCGTTCTCGAATACGCAGACGATATCAACAAACAATTTTCAACTTTTTTTTTCTGTTTGTGTTTTTTCAGTTTTTTATTTTACTTATTTTTTTTTTTTTTGAAACTCGCCAAGAAGAAGTTGTGAACTTAAAGTGCTCATTTCTCAAACAACCCGAGAGACTCAGGACATTGTGAAAGTGAAACAAAATTTAAAACTTCTTACGCATCATCACTATGATCACAATAGTCATTATCATCATTATCATCATCATCAACATCGTCGTCGTCATCAGGCATGAGTGATCATCATCATCAAGACGTTCGATGAAGTGAGCAAGGACTTCATTGTAGTCGATCCAGAGCTGGAAATACGAGCCATTCTCGAGGTTGTATTCCAGATGACTCACGAGATGAATGTAGGTTAGCAGACAAACTTAATCAGCGCAGCTGCTGATGTGTTGTTTTGTCGGAAGATGATTTTTGTTTCTTGTTTGTATTTCTGTTTGTTTATCTTTCCATCAGCAACATCAACATTAAAAGTTTTCCCTAAACGTGGAGTGAATATTTTTGTTTGTCTCCTTCTAATATTGGCGTAAACGGTCTTGTCATTCACCTCACAAGTGATTGCTTGGGAACGAAACTCACACGTCCATCGCACGTGGGATGTACAAACTTGTAGCAAATTAATCCCATGGGGCGAAGATTCCCCAGTATGAGTCCAGTGAGTGCATGTTAATGAGAAAAAAGTCCCTAGCTCGTCGAAAACACAGAGTGACGAAGGAATATCAAGGAATACCCCTTGAAAATATTAAAACCCCTTTGATCATACGACTAATTAGCATTAATAATAACTCGTTCGTAACTAGTTAACGTCGGTTGCATAACGAGGTGGTTAGCAGTAACAAGAACTGCATGTAATACAATTATACAAACACTCGATGGAGAGAAACAAGGATTGCTAAATGCAAATGACAAGAAGTGCTGAGAATAAAGAATGAGCAAAGATCCATTTGCATGAGCAACGCCTTCTAGGATCTTTAAAACAACAACAATAGCAACGACGTTAACAACTACGAACTTCCCATCAAAAGCCAAAGGAAGCTATCCTGTTTCCCTAGATGAGTCATGATTGCATATCCTCCAATCTCGTATCAGCAAATCAATCAGTGATTGCAAGCAGAAGAATGACTTCTGGTCATTGTTTGTTGTAAGGTTCCGCGGTGAAATGTCCACTCCACTCAACCATCAACGAGTCATTGAGTGGCCTCCTGGCTTTATTAACACACGCTCGAATTCCAGACAGAATCGTAATTGAGCATTTTAATTGAAAATTATGAAGTTATTCTCGCAAGAATCCCCTGGAATGGCAAATCAAACAATTCTCCCTCGCAATTTTTAAACGTTTGTAAACAGAAAGTCGAATAATCGCTTTTCATTGTTAGCATGAATTTGAATTAAAGTGAAGGATGTGTAGCGTGTATCGGTGTTTGTGAGTGCCATGAATATGCGCCGGTTGTATCACTGTAGGCCGTGAAGTAGCAGAACATGCGCACTTGTCTTCTTGCGCGCCACGAGACTTCAATAATTCGTATTTCTGAAAATAAAAATTTATTACTTTAAAAATACATTTAAAATATAATTACGACTTATTAGCCGAAGTTACGGAACGAATAAAAGTGAAAAAATGAATAAATTCCGTGGAACTATTTCGCCTGACAAAGAGTAAGTAGTGCTACAGCCAGCGAGGCTTGAAGGCCGACCAGCACCTATAAAAGGCTTCCGCTCTGAGCAGTGTACTCGTTCGACAGCTAAGAAGTTCGAGAAGTTTTGTTTTGTGATTTTGAAGAAATTAATTCAAGAAAATGAGGGAAATCGTTCACATTCAAGCCGGTCAATGCGGTAACCAGATTGGAGCCAAGGTATGACTGCTTCACAGTTTTATTTTTCCTTAATTTGCCATCTTTTCCGTCGCCGGTTTGAGCGAGTTTTCGTGCCGCTAAAATTTTGAAATTTGGCGAGGAGTTGATTTGAAATGATATTCTGATGTTGTAAGGAAATGGAATCGATTTAAGCGAACAGTCGGCCGAGTAACTCGAATGGGAGTTTGAATAAATGGCAAATTTGAATTCGAAACGAGGCCCATGTACAATGGGCCGTGAAATTTGGCGGGATGCTCGTGCGCGCCGCCATTTTGCCTCTTGAGAGGGGGTACTCGAACGAGAACGCCGAGTATGATTTATTGTGAGCTTCAAAGAGCGAACGGAATTTATTTATAGATGTAGTTTTCTGGCAGAAGATGACAAATTTTTAGAAGTTTTAATGGGATTTGATTTTTATTTTGGGAGAGTTTAAATGTCAAACGTTTGATTGGAAGCAGATGCAGTTGGCATCTTGAAACCTAATTAACAGTCTTTAACAGATTTACTTTAGCACTAACAAATCTGGCAATGACTCACCAGCCACATCCTGTATCTCAGTAGAAGCCAATTAGCTTCAATGATAAATGCATATTTGAGGCATGAGTATGCTCTCTTTCAAAAGATTAAATTATTTAAATCAGATTCACTGTCTGCTCTAAATTAAATGCTGTTAATTTTTATTGCCAGTTTTGGGAGGTCATCTCAGATGAGCATGGAATCGACCCGACCGGTGCATACCATGGAGATTCTGACCTTCAGCTGGAGAGGATCAATGTCTACTATAATGCTGCCTCAGGTTGGAAGCTTTTGTGCAATGTCTACTAGTTGCTTGAACTAATTAACAATTATTTTTTCCAGGAGGAAAGTATGTCCCTCGTGCCATTTTGGTGGATCTCGAGCCAGGCACCATGGATTCCGTGAGGTCCGGTCCCTTCGGACAGATCTTCAGACCAGACAACTTCGTCTTTGGTCAGAGCGGTGCCGGAAACAACTGGGCCAAGGGTCACTACACAGAGGGAGCCGAGCTGGTCGATTCGGTCCTCGATGTCGTCAGGAAGGAGGCCGAAAGCTGCGACTGCCTTCAGGGATTCCAGATGACCCATTCTCTCGGAGGTGGTACCGGTTCGGGCATGGGTACCCTGCTCATTAGCAAGATCAGAGAAGAATACCCAGACAGAATCATGAACACATTCTCTGTTGTGCCATCTCCCAAGGTATGCTCTTCGTGACTTGTGAAACTGGGAGACAACGAGTTGCTAAAATTTACAATTGAACAGGTTTCAGACACCGTGGTCGAGCCATACAATGCAACCCTCTCTGTTCATCAACTGGTCGAAAACACGGACGAAACATACTGCATCGACAACGAAGCTTTGTACGACATCTGCTTCCGCACTCTCAAGCTGTCGACCCCCACTTACGGAGATCTCAACCATCTCGTTTCTGCCACCATGTCCGGCGTCACCACTTGCCTTCGCTTCCCAGGTCAGCTTAATGCAGATCTTCGTAAACTGGCCGTCAACATGGTGCCTTTCCCTCGTCTCCATTTCTTCATGCCCGGCTTCGCTCCTTTGACCTCTCGTGGCAGCCAGCAGTACAGGGCCCTCACCGTGCCCGAGCTGACCCAGCAGATGTTCGACTCCAAGAACATGATGGCCGCCTGCGACCCCCGTCACGGTCGCTACCTGACGGTCGCAGCCATCTTCAGAGGAAGGATGTCCATGAAAGAGGTGGACGAGCAGATGCTCAACATCCAGAACAAGAACAGCAGCTACTTCGTCGAGTGGATCCCCAACAACGTCAAGACGGCAGTCTGCGACATTCCTCCCAAGGGACTGAAGATGTCGGCCACGTTCATCGGCAACTCCACTGCCATTCAGGTTTGTACTCGAGTTTTCGACTTCTTGTCGAGTCATCTTACTTATTTGTTTCTCTTTCCCTTTCGTAGGAGTTGTTCAAGAGAATCTCCGAGCAATTCACTGCCATGTTCAGGCGCAAGGCTTTCTTGCATTGGTACACCGGAGAGGGTATGGACGAGATGGAGTTCACCGAGGCAGAGTCGAACATGAACGACTTGGTCTCCGAGTACCAGCAGTACCAGGACGCCACTGCCGAAGAGGAAGTCGAATACGAGGAGGAGGAGCAGACGGAAAACGCCTGAGCGGGAACTCTTCAGTCGTAACCAAAACTGTTTATCGTTTCGTTTCTTAACATAGAATATGAAAAAGTACAAAGTTGAACTTTCAAATACGCAACCCTGCATTAATGTTTATCACTAGGAGTGCGTTCAGTTTTCAGTGCATTGAGTTGTGCATTCAAAAACTTGCTGTTGGTGCATGGGGCCAAAAATTTGCCAAAAATAAAAATTTTCGCAACTTATACTGATTGCAAATTAGTTGTATTAGCTTGTCGGCTTCTTGCAAACATATTCGTTGTTTGCTTTTGACTCGTCAATTCGGTGGCGTTGATTTCGCGTCAAAGTTTGTTTGCTGGTCCAATATTAATGGCTGCTCTGATTTGTTTTGAGATGTTTCGAATCTCGTTTATTTTCAAAGAAGTATTGAAATTGGACTTAATGCCAAAGGGAACTAGGCTAATGCGAGGGTGTTCGTGATGGGAATGTTCGTTGTTACATAGAATCATTATCGAGATATACTATCATCTTATAGCATGGAGTTCTCAGGTGGTTGCAGTCAGAAGTATTGGGTTGTCTCAATTTAACTTTGTATCTTCTAAATGATGCATTCGTTACAGTAGTGAAATGCCTATAAAAGATTCCAAGTACCTCATATCTGCCCTTGTTATGCAAAGGAGTATAATCAAATAAATAAATAAAATCATGTCTGCCAGCGATGCGTCTAACCCAAAAGTTTAAACAAGGCTTCATTACAAGCTATTTCGCTGGATCAAATGAATTTAAAAATTTATTCTTATTGGGATTATAAAAATGAAATGATTAAATACGTATTATTAATATTGAAAACATTAACATCTTACAGCGATGTCATGTACCGAGTGATAATTCTAGTGATGAATGCATGTTTACTTAACAAAACCAACTTTGGACCTGGCATCGAAAGATAGCTGATGCCACTATAAAAAATATTATAATGACAAGCGATACAGATACACTCCCAGAATTATAGTAGAAGAAAATGCAAACACTTGGCGATCTAATTTGAGGAGAAGCTTCGAACTTTAACCTTTAGCTTGCAGAATCTTGCAAAATGATGGCTCAATACTGGAGACAAAAATATTTGTAATATTTTATTTGCAAATTTCTCAAACAATTTTTTTGACTATTTATGTTTGTATTTCTAATTCAGCGTTCAGCACGTGCAGATAGTGCATCAATAGAGTAGCAATGTAGCTATCATGAATTTTAAAAAATGTTTTTAATTTCTGCTTGATCAATTGAATTACTAAGAACTTGAAGTAGGAATGAATCGGACAATTTTTAAAAAGACTCTGAGTAAGCCATTAAAAATTAAATGAACATCGGGCACAATAATGATGAAATTGACAATTTTAAAAACGAATTTCATTAAAAAAAAACCAACAGTAAAATAAATGAAACAAATACGTTTTCAACATGTATCATCATAATAAAACTCCATCAAACTACATCCAACAACCATTTAATTAAAGGTTTATTCAACAAATTTGCCACAAAAATATGAAAAAGTAGGCATAACACCCCCATTACGTAATGACGCAGATGAAACCCGAGTGCAGGCAGAAGTTTTAGTCCTAAGCGAAGCACGCATCATCAGTAAACCCGTCTCATGATCTCTAAACATTACGACTGCTTGAATATCACTTTCTTACAGTTGCTCGAATGTTTCCGTTAGTTTCAGTAGCATCTTCAATGGAAAGATCCTGTTTCCTACATCGTGCAATTAAGTGACAAGCTTTTAGTCATAGTTGCCGATACGCAACATAATTGCCTCCGATGTCACAGACTTCCGAGTGATTAGGCGTGGGGGTCATTTGATTGTCATTTAAAACCGTGAAGGCTCACCTGTTTAAATAGCTGCACTCCTGCTGAATAATCATTTCTTCTCTTGAGCTAATTCAATGCGGACCGATCTATGAATTGCTAACTTGAACTTCTCGTGCGAATTTTGAACGATATTTAGATGATTTTATTTTAGAAGATTTTATTTTTTTTCTGTTTTTGTTGGAAATGACTTCTCCAGGTAAAAGCGCCAAAAACGTGGCAGATGCTCTGAGGATGGCTAACAAAAGTTCAACCAAAACAACGACTGCGGAGGCAGGGGACAGACCAAAAAGTGCAGAAGCGAAAAGAACATCCGAGAAACTTCAAATTCGTGGGTCGATCTCCAAACAACGGCCGAATTCAGATACGGATAACAAATTTCGTTCCAACAAGACAGAAGGAGTATTAACAAAGAGCTATCTCGATGTCCCTCCTCAAAAACAACTGAATATCAGTAGTTCAAGTAAAGAAAAGACAGCAAAGAAAATAAACTTCAAAACATCAGCGAGTAACGCTTTACAAAATTCAATGAACGAGAAAAAGGAGAAATCAACCGATGGAGCCAATTCAGGTAAGTTGAACGTAATGGCAGCCATCGACTCACCTGATCAGCCGAAAGCTCTCGGCAAGAGGAGAACCTCTAAGTTCGGAATGAAAGTTGCCCAAGTTTTAAGTCAGGTCGACTTCAGCAAATGCGATCCTTCCACATGCGTCAGTGTCATGAGGATTCCTTCTCTCAAAAGTTACTCGGCACTTCTCCGTCAACTGAAAAGTTGTCGGAAGTCGTGGCTGGAAGGGTTTTTGGAAGAAAGAGGATTAGAAGTTTTGTTGGAAGGACTGGAAGTGATTTGCCAGAAGAAAGTTCAACTGGCAGAAGCCATGATGCTGCTGGAGTGTGTGGCTTGCGTCAAAGCCATCATGAACTGCAGGCAGGGACTTGAACTATTCACCGTCAAAAAAAATTACTGCAAGAGCCTCATCAAAGGTAATTCGATTATTTTTAATTGTTATCCAGTCATTTCTTTGTAAATCAAACGCAATACGGAATATACATTTTTCAAGCTTTGGATTCCACAAACGTTGGAGTCAAGAAACAGGTGTTTGATCTCATGGCAGCACTTTGCGCATCGTCGGAGGAAGGTTTCAAGACTTGCTTGGAGGCAGTCGAAAGTTTTAAGGTTTTTAAGGCTCAATTATTTTCAGTTTATTTTCACCGTGATTTATAAATAATTAATAATAAATAAATAAATAATACAACTGCAATCAATGAATGTTCGATCAGGTGATCAAATACCAGCGACATAGGTTCAGTTTCATGATTAATGAACTCAAGAGCCAATTGTCTTTGGACTACAATGCTTCGGTCCTTGCTTTCGCTAATTGTCTCATTAATTCTTACGAAGATATCAACGAACGAGCGGAGATAAGAAATGAATTTATTGGTTTGTTTTTTGACTTGCAAATTATTCTGATGTTTTTCACACAAAAATTCTCAAATTTTAGAAATTATGTTTCATTATTTTTGGTACACCTCAAATTGTTGGAGGATTAAGTCATTAAAAATATAACCGGGTTAATTGACCGGCCAATAAAGTATGATTTTTGAGGCAATTTAGATTTCATGCAATTTTTGTTCAACTCGGACATGGGGTTCTTGTACTTAGGTCTTCAGTACTTGATCCCATGTCAGAATCTATCCCATGTCAGAATCTATCCCATGTCAGAATCTATCCCATGTCAGAATCTACCCCATGTCAGAATCTACCCCATGTCAGAATCTATCCCATGTCAGAATCTATCCCATGTCAGAATCTATCCCATGTCAGAATCTATCCCATGTCAGAATCTATCCCATTCACCATCACTTATTACAGTCACTGATTCATGGTTTTGAATGTGTAAAATGTGATTAATAAGAAGTGTGATGAATGACTTCATTAATTACCAACCCTAATACAAACAATCTCACAATTACATTACGATGTCTTCATCGAGCCAACCGAGGGTAGCTCCGATGAACTAGAATTTACGGTTGTTATAAATCCATACATTGTTATTTGATTATCTAAACAGTTAAAAACAAACTTTTCAGGTTTGAACATCTTGGAAATCATTGAATCCCTTCGAACATCCGATCACGAAGACTTGGAAGTTCAGTGCGAAGTGTTTTCAGAATCAAAACAATCAGATGACGAGACAATCGCCCAAGACTTTGGAGTTCCTGATGGAACTGACCATAAGGCCTTGTTCGGTATCATCTACGAGAAGGTACAGTTCATATGCTCTGTTGGTATTTGAGCTAATTATTACACATCTGCAGTTCATTACCATGTTCGATCATTTCTATTGCGTTGCATTTAAAAGCTGTTACAGGTTATTTTTGTTTTTAACACAAATTCCTGAGTTCGAAAATTCCTAGTAATTCTTATTGTTACGGTGTCGAATATGATCTTAAAATAGTATCGAAATTGTTTGAATACAATGTCATATTATGACGACGTTCAATCTTCAAACAGGTCTACAACAAGCCCGAGGAAATCATTTTGTTGAACATTCTCCAAAAACTCATTCGCATCGACTCCGAGGATGAGTTAAAGTTGGTCATAATATCAATTTTATTTTTTATTTATTTTATTTATTTATTTATCTATTAATAAAAACAAACAAACAGACAGACAGACTTATTCAATATCGTAATATTGAAGCAGTTGTTCACAATAATTATTCTTGTTCCAGACTCAAGACTTGGGAAGTCATCGACAAATTCATTGCCAAAGTTTTGCACTCCGACAACCCCGATGACATTCTCCGTCATTTACAGTCAGACATTGTAGTCCAGAGGAAGTCGAAGGAGGTGCAAACTGATCGCTGGCATTTTGAATCGACTAACCAAGAATCGACGCCAGTCCCTAAAATTGATTCTGAGGCAGCCAAAAAGTTCAAAAAAGTCTTAGAACAAACCCTGAGTAACCAAAGGAAAGAATCCTCCAAATCCAGCGAGGAAGAACCCATTTCTCCATTTTCGACAGAAACATCGAAAGCAGAAATTCTTCCACAGTCAGATGTTCCAATTCCACCACCTCTTTCCGGATTCATTGTTCAAAGCATTCCGCAGCCACCACCATTACCGTTCAAAGACGTAACTCCAACAGGGGTACCTCCACCTCCACCTCTTCCAAGTTCAAATATTCCATTGCCACCCTCTCCACTGCCCGTGCTAGGGTCATCTCTTGTACCACCTCCACCGCCTGCCCCGGGTATAATCCACCCGCCTCTCCCACCACCCGTTCCAGGGACGACCTTTGCACCCCCGCCTCCACCAGCTCCGGGGGCATTCAACCACCCACCACCACTATGTCCTTCTGCACCAAGGTCCTCGTTTACGCCCATCGTCCAAAGCTCCGTAAACATCTCATCCTGCCTGGCCATTCCGACCCCGAAAGTGAAAATAAAGAATTTCAATTGGTCCAAGGTTTCAGCTCAAGAAGCGACGAGTAATTTTTATTCTCCAAAATTTATAAATGAATTTCAATCTTTCTTACGTATTGTGGATTTTGGCCATTACTGTTTATTACAAATGTATTGCTCAAAAACTTCATTTTAGTAATTAAATTATTTATTAAATATTAAAACTACGAATAATAAATCTGGAATTTCAGAGAAAGACATCATTTGGTCGAGCGTCCTCGACGAGAAGGAACCAACTGAGATCAATTACGACAAAGTCGAAGAACTTTTCAGCAGAAAAGTTGCAACAGTTCAAGCAGCACCTCAAAGCAAAGCAAAGCAAAACAAAGTGGTTGGTTATTCAAAGCATTTGGTTTTATTTTATTATAAAGAATAATATAATGAAGTAGCCATGTCGAAAGAATAGCTTATTTTGTAATGATGCGCATAATTGTTGCTTTGATGTCACCGTTGATGATATTGTTATTATTATTGATTTTTGTTATTGTGGATTATTATTGTTGTTATTTTGGCACCTTTTCAAGAAATAGTTAAAACACATTATTCTCCATCTTCTTGTTACGATTACTTGTAACATCGCTACTGACATATCGAAGCACAGAATGTAATATTAGAAGAGAATGAATTATTAGGCTGGCGCTATATCGTGTTTGCAATTCAACTCGCGCCGCCACGAACCGTAGTTTAACGAATTTATTGAATAATTACAACTATTAATACAACAAATTACAACAAATAATGAATATTCAACAAGTATTTATCCATCATCAGATCAATCTGATAGACATGAGAAAGAGCATGGCCATTGATATCTGGTTGAGACAATTTAAAATGCCACACGATGAGGTGATTGAGAGCATAAAAATGGCAGACGCCAGTATAATTGACATCGAACAAGCGCGGGAACTCGTCAAAATTCTCCCAGAGGCATCTGAGGTTTGTAGCTCGGAAATTATTTAAATCATTAGAATCATCATCATCATCATCGTCGTCATCGTCCCCTCATAGTAACCATAGTTGTGGTCGAAATCGTCATCGTCATCATCATCAGCCTCATAATTCAAGCGGGACTGATAAACAATGCCTCCGATTGACCTCCATGATTGACCATCAGACATGTTGATTTTCCAGATCGAGCAGATCAAGAATTTCGAGGGTGACAGGAACAGCTTGGGCAGTGCAGAAAAGTTCATAGGTCAACTGGTCCAACTACCTTACTATGATCTCAGATTGGAGTTGGTAACTGCCAAGTTGGACTTTTTATCGACGTTTGAATCATCGAGAAGCAAGCAGGAGGCATTCCTGACGATGTGTGACGGAATCGTCAACTCGGAGTCATTCAAGCGTTTCCTAAGACTTGTCCTTCAGATCGGCAACTTTTTGAACGTGGTTGGTTGAATTCCGTAAAAGAAATTATTTCCTTTAGTAATCATTTTTAATAATTTTTAGTAAACAAATTTAATTTTGGTAAATATTTATTTAATTTAGGAAACAAATTTCGTTATTAGCAATTTGATTAATTAATACATAATATTAATCACAGTACTTATTTCATAAATTACGATAATGTCTTGGTTTTATATCAATTTCAAGTATAACTTAAGTATTCTGTAATTATACGTAATTATAAAAAACTTAGTACTCATACAAAAAATAATAATTATATAATTTTCAAAGACGGAACATTACCAATGTTTTCTATTATAATTGGCTTTAGATAATTGCCCTTTTTGAACCCACAGTCATGGCTGATATTTTGGTACCATTTCAATAGCAAGCTCTGACGTTTTAACCATCTGATAACCTTTATAATGAACTGAGTAATAATAATAATAAGCAGAATAATAATAATAATAAAAATTTAAAAAATAATAATCTCTTATTACATTAATAACATCGATTTTAAGCATTTAATCAAATATAATAATAATAATAATAATAATAATAAATATTTAACCATCACAAATAAATAACACAGGGCAGTTACGCTGGCAATGCAGCTGGGTTTAAAATAGCATCCCTCACCAAGCTAAGAGACACTCAAAGCAACCAGAGGGGGGTGACACTCCTCCACCATATTGTCTCCACAGCCCCCAACATCCACCCAGACTCCCTCGATTTTCTCCCGGAGTTGTACGACTGCGTTCAATCAAGTTCCAGGTGACTGAATGTGGAATTAACACTAATTGTATGCACATAAGTATTATTATTTTATAATTAATCATTCTAATACAATATTATATTGATAATGTTGTAATAATAATTACTAAATTATTTTATTTCTTGAAATTCCCTGATAAATTATTATTTTTCGAGATGAAATGTGTGGTCATCAATATTATTATTTCACATCAAATTATTATTTATTTAATATAAATGTTATTTATTTACGTAAATCATTTTTACAATAACTTGATCAGGTTGTCTGTCGAGAAATTAAATTCTGACGTGACGAAATTATCGACAAATCTCAACAATTTATCGAAGAAACTGGAAAAATGTTCTGACGACAACCTCAAGAAGCGATTCAAGTCTTTCTTTGAGGTTCAAAATTAATTTAACAATTCAATTTATTCAAATTAAAGTTTTAATATTTATATTCTGTTGATAAATTAGCTGCAGTATTTTAATTATATCTCATGTTATTTCATAATTTATACGTATACGAAAAGTAATATTTATAATTTTAGGCAATCATTATGCAAATAACACATAATAATAACAAATGAAATTATTGAAAATAAATGTATTAAATGATTAATTCTGCCTGTTAAGGATGTCGATAAGAAAATGGCAGAGTTGATGAAGAGACAGCAGGACATTGAAGACCAGTCCCAAAAGTTGTGCACCTACCTTTGTGAAGATGAAAAAACGTTCAAACTTGAAGAATGTGCTTTGATTTTTTTCACCTTCTTTGAACAAGTCAAAAGCGCCATCAAGGTTCTCTTGAACTTCTTTGACAGCACATCGAATGCATTAAATTTTTATATTTAAAAAAATACTTTCTAAGTATTCCATAATTTATACTGGAAATTTTAGTTTTGTTTTTTGTAGCTCAAGCTCATGTTTTAGGTCATTTATATAGCGCTCCTTTCCAAACAAAGTTATGGAGGGGTTTTCGAACAACATGTAAAAGTTATAAAGCAAGCAAGCTTGCAAGCTGTGTTAAAAAATATATATTCATAAAAATAATTTTGTTATTATTCATACTTGTTTATATTATTAAGGAAAATGAGCAGAGGAAAATTCAGGAAGAAAAGATGGAGAGAAGGAAAAAAGAAAGAGAAGCCTCGTTGAAAAAGTCTCCATCAAAACAAGGTGACAATTTTTTACTATTATTTGACTATTTGGCAATTTATTGTTTTAATTTTTAAATGTCAAGCAAAATATAATTAATTGAACAAAAGTAACTGTTTAAATAGTTAAATATTTAATTGTTAATATATTATAAATAACATGAATTCACGAGTGTTCTTTAAAATGTCAAAACTTGGCAATTATCGTAAATGCCCTTCCGTGCACAAATTTTTATAATTTCATTAAAATGTACCTGCTTAAGATTTTATTAACAGGAATCAATTAATCTTATCAGTTGTTGATAAAATAACCAGACGTTATGAGGCTCTGAAATTAGGCAGGCAACTGAGGGTTGCCATAAAATAATAAGCGTAGGTTCTTGAAGTGATAGTTTGAAGAGGTAGGTCTTCAGCTGGCGCTTGAAGAGCTCGAGCGTGGGCTGTGACCGGATGGTGGGGGGGCAGACTGTTCCAGACGGCGGGCGAGGCATAAGAGAAGCCTCGGTTGACTATGGATGATTTATGAACCGGTTGATGAAGATGAATTGTAGAAGATGAGCGGATGCGATTGGGGATGTGGCGGTGGCGAATGAGATGATAGAGATAGGGGGGATTGGATGTGGTTAAGGTGCGATAGGTGAGCAAAGACATTTTGTAAATGATGCGATGATGTATGGGTAGCCAGTGCAGTTGCCTCAGAGCTTCGGAGCTGTTAAGATTAGGATCAAGGGGAACAAGTTTAGCTAAATTGTTTTGGATGCGCTGAAAGGATAGGATAAGGGAGGCAGAAGCGCCGTCCAGAGAGAGTTGCAGTAGTCGAGGCGGGAGAGGACCAGACTGCGTGCAAGAGCAGCAGTCATGTCGAATGGGCGGATATGTGGTATAGCCCAAATGAGGTGGTTGCAGGATTTTGTTATGGAGGAGGCGTGTTGCTTGAAGCTGAGGTGGGAGCCAAAAGTAACGCCGCGAAGTTTTATGGTAGAAGACGAAGGAAAAAGGGTGTCCGCGATATTTATTGAAGATGGGGGATAGGTTCTTGAGTTGAAAAGGTGTATTTCAGATTTTTGCGGGTTGAGTTGGAAAAAGTTGACGAGATGACAGTCGTTAATGGAGTCTGTGCACTTTCGCAGATTGTCAAGTTGAGCGGAGACACTGTCGCTGGAGAGGACAGAGTAGAAGCTTGTGTCGTCTGCGTATCGGTGGAAGGACACGTCAAAATTTTTGACGATGTCAGACAGGGGTGAAATGTAGGTTGTGAAGAGTAGGGGTTCTAGGACAGAGCTCTGAGGAACTCCAGCGAGGAGATCAACAGAAGAGGAAGTATGGCAGCCCAGCTTAACGTATTGGGATCTATTGGAGAGGTAAGAGTGGAACCAAGAGAGTGCAAGACCTTCGATACCAAAGTCGGAGTGAAGTCTTTCTAACAATATGCTATGGTTGATGGTGTCGAAGGCTGCCGATAGGTCTAGGCCGACCATAACGGCGCAGTTGCTAGTGTTGAATTTGAGGTTGAGAACTTCAAACTCAGCAGAACCCCGCTCTATCTTGGTGGGTTTTAGGTCCTAATAATTACATTTCAAATTGTTATAGGAACTTGAGTGTAAAGCTAGTAATTAAAATAAAACTTCAAATAGCTAAACAATAAATTACAAGTTAAAAAATAATTATAAAAAGGAATAATAATAATAAATCTTATAACTTTAATAAATAACATCATAACTCTAATGATTAATATAAATACTCTAATGGTCTAAATGATTTATTAACTTTGATAAATAGTATAACAACTCTAACAAATAATCTAACAAATAAAATTATTCTAATAAATTGGTAAATTACTTAAATATATAAAATTAATAAATTTAATAGTCTAATATATATATATATATATATAATTTAATAATTTAATAACTTCCAGGAAATTCCCTGGAAAACAACAAGGAAGAAGAATGCCTCATCGACCGACTCTTGGAAGACATAAGGAAGGGAACAACATTGAAACAGAGGAAGAAACCAACTTGTCAGGTTGGACCGATGTCCAATTTTTCAAAGGCCAGAGAAAGGTCAGAGGAAGGTGCCAACCATATCAACAACACCAACAACAACAACAACAACAACACAGACGACAGCATCAACAAAATCAAAGACAGCAACAGCAACGACAACTTGGATGAATGTGATGGTCCGATGCATTTGAATGACATCAATTCACTTCAGAAACAAATGGATCAAAACTTTACTTCAGTTGATTGAACGAATCATAATGTTTTTGCGATATTCATTACTTTTTATGCCTGCCCTTGATTAATGAAATTTTGCTTAGAAACCGGATGGTTATACATTCCAAGCATTTAACATCTTAATTATATAAATTGTCGTTGCATGGTTATTAAGAGATCATATCTTTATAGTTATTCGAATCGTCTAGTTAAATTAGATTTGCAGAAAAGTTTGGCTGGCTTAATAATAGAAATAATTACAAATGTCTACTTATAGCTACAAGTGTCAGAATTCATATGATGTTTAAAATTCATTAAAATACTTTTGCCATTTTGTTCCAACTTATCAAAATGACCCGGAATTGTCATACAATACCAACAAGTATTGTTGCAGTTTTCTTCAACGTTTATTTTGATATTTTAAAAGTATTTTGTTAATAAATAGAATATAATTAATCAATGTGGACGTTTTTATCTTCATGAAATGTTGCATACAATAACAGTAATCCACATCTCCATAGAAACAAGTGATGCCATGATTTTTTTTGCATCTGACCAAAAGTCAAAAGAAATCAGCAACTGGAAAAAAAGAAGTGTGGCCGTTGTTCTTTTAAACAAAAAAACTTTATTTATTAACTGAGAAACAAAACAAATATGCAGACGATAAATTGGCTGTCTTAAATAAATAATCTCAGATTCAATAAATCAAATTATTTAGTTATAATTCTTTATTTATTATCATAATTATCTCAAACAATTTAAGACTTCGATAGCACTTCACTTCAATTTCAGCCTCTTCGTCCTGCTACTTAACGAACAATCTGAAAATATTAAAAGTCCTGGCGAATGAATCAGAAACGTGTATTGCAGAATACATTTATTTTACAAAAATTTGTAATTTTATTTAAAACTAAATTAATTTATTTTTAAAACACTTATTAATTACATTTTATACATAGTCAGGAAATGAAAAATTAGATTTTAT
This sequence comes from Whitmania pigra, assembly GCA_021613335.1. NCBI lineage: Eukaryota > Metazoa > Annelida > Clitellata > Hirudinida > Haemopidae > Whitmania > Whitmania pigra. The sequence continues at coordinate 114,073 of JAJTWR010000416.1, read as the reverse complement.
TTATAACCATAAATGTTTTAATAATTAGTTTATAACGAAGAATCTATTTTAATATTTTTGGATGTCCGTGGTATAGAAAATGAACATTCATGAATCTGTTAATAAATGTTTTTACATTAATTCTGCCAAGTCAGTTAATCACGATTCATTCAGCTGCGTACGTGACTTCCTCTTTAAGCCCGTGTTTCTGACAAACAACGGAAACGCATGTCATGTTTGTATGAAGTATACGTGATGCATAATCGCGTTACCTGTTTGCAGGTGCTTGCATGTGCACATACCAAGCAGCCTGATTTAGACAAAGTTTGTTTTGTAAGAATCCACAGATAAGCTGAAGCTTAGATTAATTTACTGGAAGCATTTGATGTTGTAATATGCTAATTAGTTATTGCACTTAAATAGTTATGTAGTTAATATATATTTATTAAATTATTTATTTCTTCATTTATTTCATTGTAATGATATTGCTGTTCAAACTCTGCGTAGCACCTCAAAGGATCATTATCTGATCTTCGACCCAGTCATAGGTCAGAGGTCACGCACAATCTCGTGTCAGGAACTTCAGTCAATATTTTCTTCCCGTGTCAGTGGAATTTTTTGATGTTTGAAATTATTAGCAACAATAGAAATATATATCTAAAATATTCTTTTATTGGTTGCATATTATTCAACCTAATTATTCCTTATTTTTAATTCAAATAAATATTTATTATTTGATTACTGGAATTTGGCAGAGGATATGCACCTGTTCAGGTTATTATTACCAATAGACTATTAGTAATGTCATTGCATACAGAAAGACAAGATTACGATCATCAACATGCTCATCATTAACATTAAGATCGAAATCATCCCCATCGTCACCGTCATCATCATCATCATTATCACCACCAACATCATCATCATCATCATCATCATGTTCCCGAATTCCCGAGAACTGTTGGACATGATCCGAACATTTAAAAGTAATTGTGGTAAATGTTTACTCATTAACTCATTTAATCCGCTAAAATCCTTCCAAACGACAAATTGATTTTCAACAATTTAACTGAAATCTAATTTTAAGATTAAAACTGGAACGAGAAAATTAAAAACATCTTATAAAAACATCGTCTAAGTTATTATTAATATTATTGTCATTTTTTAAATTATTATTTATTATGACTATTATTATTATTGTTAGCAAAGCTCATCGCTTGCACAAGAAGTGTTACCCTATTAATGTTGAGATTATAAAGAGGACTGAATAGCTTTCAAAAGTTCATCTAAGGTCTGCTCTATGCATTCATGCATTCCTTCATTCATTCATTCGTTCAATTCAACCTTAGACAAACTTTTCAACTTAAGTCTTGCTGGATACTTGAGTCATTCATTGATTTTGTATCGTCTTTCTACATTCTCAGCGAGGATATAATCATCTAGTATCAGCAGAGATGATTGCTCTGATAAATCATTAATTGATACAAGTGATAAAATAATAATAGGATGTATTATGACATATTATTTTCTTGTTGAAGTATTGCGAGGATAATCAATGAATTCAAACATCAAGGTCAGTTGAACTTTGTTGAATTTACTTTTAAATTCATAATTTCTTTGTTTTTAATCTATTTCAACTTAATTTCATTAATCCTTTCAACTTAATTTATTTAATTTCAAACAATTTATTTTGAGACATTGCGACAAAATGTCATTCTATCCTTTTCGACGACATAAAATCTTATCAGGAATTTGCCTTTTCTGGACAATAATTACATAATTAATAATTATAATCTTCATAAACATTAATGACACAATTTTTTAAAATTACTTTATTGAGTTATAATAAGCAAAAGAAATAAAGATATGATTGATTTGAAAAACATGTACTAACTTCAGTTATAAATACCGATTAAAATAACATTAACAGATTGGCAATAATAACATTGTTAGATCCATTTTAAGCAAACATTCCAATGATAGGAAGTTTACCATATTTTTCGTGCAAAAATTAACAGCAACAACATCAACAACAACATCAACAACAACAAAAACAACATCAACAAAAGCAACAACAACAACATCAATAAGCAACATTCAGAGTTAAGGATCCATTCATAAGTCATGTTATCATGCTTATTCATAAGCATTTGTTTCTTTCTGACGCCGAAATGAATTCATTAAGGTAATATCTTTTTTATTTCAGACATTCACAGCCTGATATTGAATTGATAATTCCAGCATAAATTTGCATAAATTAAACTTCGGCTTAAAAAATGAAACGATGCATTAGTCATACATCTCTTACATCGAATGCTTAATAGGTCCATTTATCTAGCGCCGAGTTTTGAACATGACACCTAACCACCAGCACATGTTTGCCATCACTCATCCAAAGGCAAATTGGTTTCTGCATTTCAGTAAAACATCTAAATCAATCTGATTGAAAAAAAGGTTAATTAATAATAATAATTAAATAATAAATTGTATTATTATTTAGTTTTTGAAATAATTTATTTTAATTTAGCTTAATTATTATTTAAAGTAATAATAAAGTTGCAGTAACAATAACAGGAACAAAAAATCGAGCTCAGATAAGATAACGTTTCTCGATGACGTCAATTATTGCATACTTCACGACGTTTGTTTGTTGTTTTTAATGTTGATAAAACTTTATTTATAAAGTATTGGAATTATATTTATTATTAAACAATTTATTTTAATTTAATATATTTAATTTTAATTTAATTTATTATTAAACAAATATTACGCATTTATTTACAGAAAATTATTTATTAAAAAAAATCCTAATTATGAACAATTCCTCTTGACACGAGTATGATGAAGTTGTCAGTCAGCGTTGAATTCAAATCAAAAGTCACTCATCCGCGACAGGTCCGCGTGACTTGGCAGTGCCAACCATCTGCGAGTACTAAGAGTTTAAGACTTTTAAAATCGATTCAGAAATAAATGGTATTGTTTAAAAATAAATGGTATTGTTTAAAAATAAATGGTATTGTTTAAAAAAGTTATTATATCGTTAATTTGGGGTGTTATCTACAAATGCCTGTTAAATGAAATTAAATCCGCATTGGCTATATATAACAATCGACAGAAGTAATATTGAAGGCAGGTAAAACCAATTCATCGATCCGCTCATCGACAACATTTTCCCCATCAATCAGATGACAGCTTATTTTTCGCTATTGCCTCCCCAACGAGTAAAATCGATGGGTAGGTCATCTACCCATATTTATTCAAAATATACGCCCTCATATCAGTCTTGAAAATAAATTTATTTTAAGGAAACATAAAATATTAAAAAAAGATAACAAAACTAAACATCATTGTTGATGATTTTCTTCTGTCTAATGTCATTATTCTTAAACGCACTTCAACGATCTGCCGATACAAATTATCACTTAATCCACTTATCTAAGAAAGCAATTTTCCAAATTTTCCCGAAATACATTCCCAAGCCTTTCTGCATTTTCTTCGATAAATTCAATAACATGACCTTTGACATCCTACCTTAAGGCACGGGTTAATTTTTGTTAGAAAATTATTTATAAGCAGCATATTTCATATTTCCAAGCGCGTGGATCTGGAATTTTTAATATTGGTTGGAATACGAGTTGTAACCCTACCTCGTAACTCGAGTTATCTAACAATGCCTTTCATGCATCACGGATTTTTCTGTTCTCGGACGTGTTTTTTTGGATCATGTGTCTCGAAGATTGAAAGAATTAACAGCCTTCGTTAAACTTTTCAATGAAACTTTTTCAATGAATCTTTCGAGCATTTGATGGTCAAATGGAATGTTTTCTGTCGCAATCCATTCGCTCATGCGCCATTGGGGGAATGATTGCAGTCCACACCCATCCAATGTCATTTTACTGAATATTTGTAGAATTTTATCCTAATTTTAAAATTATAATATGTCATTTTAATTTCATTAATATCGTAGAATTATTAAATCATCTTCTCGTTCCTCGGTGTGAATACTTAATAATTATTATTCTTTTCTTAAACCTTTTGCCAACTTCTCAATGCCGGATTAAAATATTATTATTATTATTATTATTATTATTATTATTATTATTATTATTATATATTATTATTATTATTATTATTATTATTATTATTATTATTATTATTATTATTATTATTATTATTATTATTATTATATTTGATTAAATGCTTAAAATCGATGTTAATCTTTATTGCCTTCTTTCAACCTTTCATCCTTCGATCCATCCATTCGCTCGTCTCCAAATCTTCCCATGACGCTCTCGTGTTTGGAATTTTAATTCTGGATTATTATAACATAATTAGTCTCGATTAATATAATATAATTAGTCTCGATTATTATAACATAATTATTCTGGATTACTATGTTGTAATTATTTTATGTTATTATAATATAATTGCCCAAAACTAAAATCATACTTATTTTAAAATACATTCTGGATTATCAATTTAAATATCAATTTATTTTTAACGTAATATGACATATTAAGTTATTTTAAGTTATTCAATAATGATGTTAATAATAATAAATATTTACTGATACATTATTTATGATTCTGAGACTTTTAAAACAACGCAATCATTATCAAAACCGAAAACTCAAACATCTATCTCCCATCACCTTATCGCTGATAACAAAGCAATCTCCCCAATAAATAAACATCCAGTTGACGATGGAAGCGAAGTAAACAAAGCATCTCATTGGTCCAATTTAACGGGGACTTTTCTCACCTGGATGCAGGTGAGCTGGTGAGACCAGGTGGCTTATATTTAAGGGAAATGCAGGTGGATGGAAGATAATTCAGGATTTAAATTTGGTGATGCTATTTGCCTATTGAAGCTGTTCGACTAGACTACTAAACTATCAGCTAGGAAATAATAGGATATTTTAATAGCACGTAATTTATGTCATTTCATGACAAATTTAATATAAATAAAACAGTATTCTTGATTAATATTTTCGTATAAGTGTGACGATGCCATGCTTAATGATTTTTTTAAGTTTGATTTTTAAATTAAAGATAGAAAAAACAAACTTAATGACTTAAAAATAATAATTCGACCTCCCACATTGATTGAGGATTCCAGAGTAACAGGTTTACATTCTTTTAGGAATTTTTTTTTATAAATTCTCAATTTTAAAATAAATTAGATATTTGAAACTATTTACTAAAAAATGTTTTAATTAAATTTTAATCTTTTAAATTTCCAGCTTCTAATTAAATCTCTTTTGAATTGTTTGGGATTTAGAACACAAATGAGTATATTCAAATGAAACAAAATTAAAGTTAAATCGTTATAAAAGGTCTGTTGTTTGTGATGGTTGAAACAAATTTCAATTTAATGAGCACTCATGCCAAGTCATTTCCACGTAATTTCATATTTACAATAATAATAATAATAATATTAATAATAATAATAATAATAATAATAATAATAATAATAATAATAATAATAATAATAATAATATCTAATTATATATTATATAATTATTATTATATTATTATAATTGTATTATTTTTATTATTATATACTCAAAGCATTTATTCACTGCAACTATTACGCTGATAACCGCACAAAGCTAAAGTCATAGCTCACCTTGATAACGTTAAAATTATTTCTCACAGTCATAATTTATGTTTTAAAATTTATAATATTTTACAATTTATGATTTAAGCTATCTCTTCAACTCTTAGACTGAAAGCATCTTAGTCTAGACGTTCTACAAGAGCGAGGATTAATGGGGTCGTAACCTTTCACCTCAAGAAATGTTTTTTCGAGTCCATCTGTCTATCATAGTTTCGATGCTAAAAATATTTTCGTTATTGCTTGTCATTTTAAAGAGTAATTTGTTTTACAAATAATAACTATTATTAAGTAATTATTACTAAACGATTATTGATTAATTAATATAATAATTAATTGTAATTATTACAAGTCGATTATAGTTAATTTTTAATTAGTTTTATTTTCCAAGTAATAATTAAAAGATTGAACTGTAAGCTTTAACACGATTTGGAGAATAACGAAACAAATTGATATTTAAAATATATTTATTAAGTATATATAATATATATTGTAATATATTTTTACATCCACCACGGTGAAATATTCAAGGAATGCAGCAATTTCGCGATTTAAACGTCCAAATTAATCTTAAAAGGGCCATTTAGAGAAATACCGAGAAGTAATTCACGATAGTAAGCTAATTAATGATAATAATTATTATTCATATTGATTTCTTATGCTTATTAGTATTGTTGTTGCTGTTATCATTTTTAATGTCATTATTGTTGTTGCTATTATTGTCCCTATTAACACGTAATATATAATATTCTATAATGATAATATTATCAATGTTGTTATTAATTATAATGCTAATACTAATATTATTATTGTTGTTGTTGTTATTGTTATTGTGCTTATTAAATATGCTAATTAAGGTACTTGCAATTGCTCTGCTCTGCTGGCAGAGGTAAAAACTTTTCGAGCAGTGAGATAGGCCTCTGAAGTGCTCATAAATATTCATGACCTTCAAGCGAAACTCGAGCAACTCAAGAGCTTGATAGGAAACAAAGAGATTTCTCACTCACTCGTGTTTGCATTTGTCGAGTAATTTTATTTCAGCTGCTTGTTTTTTAAATTAAATTTATTCATTTTATTATTCAAATTCAAAAACATCGTCATGTAATTAATTAATTATTATATATTTATTTTCACTGTTGATGTTTTTATGTTAATTGCAACATTATGGTTAATTAATGGAGATTGAAAGAATTTGTGTTTAGTGCATTTTTATTTTGTAGACTTTTGGACAAAATCCAGACCTGACGTGGTCCAAGGAATCTGATGAATGGAAAGTGAATGATGAATTGCATGAATTCTTGGACGACCAAGAACTTCCAAATTGGGCTTTGAAAGCGTTGAAGTCATCACCAGAAAAGGTATCTTCTAGACATTCTTGACGATTTCTAAATTTTAAGTGAATGTTTATGTTTTAAGTTCTTAATTAATTCTTAATTAGTTATATTAGTAGAAAATAAGCGACTCGTAAGTGGAAAGAGATAATAATCAGACAATCGTTTCGAGTTTTAATTGTGATACAAGCGGAGAAGTAAGATGCAATCTGGTATTATCTGGTATTATCTGATGCAATCTGATTTCCAGGATTACGAGGAATTGTACGATGAGAGGGCACTTTCCCCACCCCCGTCTGATCCCCCAATGCAATCACCCGAGGATCACTTGCAACAAACCACCAACCCACCCTACTACCCATACCCATACGTCAATCAACAATATCAACACGCCCCTTCGAATCAAAACTTCCACGAAATAAAAGGCCCTTCTTCCAGATCTCATTCTGAACTTTCGATGTCGGTCTATCCATCTTCCGAGATGAATTCATCCATGAATCAGGCAATCAGGGATGCTTACAACCCGCCCAACGAAATGAGTCGTGGCTACTCATACGCTCCAGTCAACTACAGAAACAACGTTATTCCTTGTTCTCTCAACAACTACACCAGAAACAACAACAACAGCAACAACGTACATAGCTTTCAAGGTGACGCTTTTCGCAACGACGACAAAAACGGATATTATCAGAACAATTGGGACCAACACATGGAAATGTTGTATCGTCATGGAACAATCACTCCACCAATGAACATCTACACACCCGGTCACCACTTGAACAACTACCAACGATACGACAACAACTGCCTATCAACTGCCTACCATCAGCCGGCCTACCATTCCATGCAGGATGGATTGATGCACTCGCAAAGTCGGCCAGTGATGAGCACGCAGCCTCATCAGAACAGGATGCTCTTCCCTCATCAACAGGTCATCCATCCTTATCAAGTCTACCACAGTTCCGTAGCTCAGGGCAGATTGCCCGAACGCTGCATTCCATTTTCCGCTCAATACGGAAACAATTTCAGTTCCAGTTCCAGTTTTTACAATCCTGAAATGCCCGACCATAGTTCGTTGAACTCGTCGAAAGCAAACATTTCACTGAACAGCTGCGTTCAGTCGACCAAATCCAGCGAAGAAATTCACGCGTCAAATTTGCCAATGCAGCAAAATAGTTTCACTGCGAAATGTCAAATTAATGAAAACAACGAACTTCTTTCAACCGCTTTTCCAATTCATCCGGTTGTTTGCAACGACGCTCCAAAGCAGCCTGATTCGATAAGTTCTCATCCAACAACAACAGCAACAACAACACAAAAACAAGGAAATCTCGTCTCAGACGTGCAGGAAACTTTAATTACAGGTATTTTCTAAATATTTTTAGAACTTTTAAAAAGAATTGTTCAATTTCTTCGATATATTTTACATTAATGTCGCCGAATCATAACTCACAAGTTAGTGGCTTTAACTGATTAATTCCACGTCGCAGAAAGCAAACTTTCGAAAGATCAGTCAATTTGCGAGACAGGAAAACCAAACATTCTCTCAGCAACACCGAAAGAATCCCCAAAATCTCTCCACAAGGAGGCATCAAAAGTTGACACCGCAGTTTCCAACGAAAAGGATGACAGGACTCCTGTGGCGTACACGATTCTCTTTTCACCAAAGGACGAAGTTGCAAAACCTCCCGAGTTGAGCGATAAAAGATTTTTATCGAGAGCCAAATCGCAGGATCGGTTCACATCCGTCAATAAACTGAGCGAAGTTTGAAATTCATTCAATGAATTGATTATATTTTATTTTAATTGAAACGTTTCTTGCAGGCTAAAAAACCGAATACGAATTTTAATCCGAGAAATGTATCGGCCAGGATGAAAGCGGAAAAAATTCAACCAGAAAATCGCGGTAGTAAATAGTATTATAAATACAACTTACATTATAAATATTCTTGTCTAAATTGGAATAAACTTTAAAATTTTACAAACAAAGCCCCAAGAAGATCTCGGGCGAGTGTCAAATCCACGTCATCAGAAACTCCACAGCCCTCAAGCAGTCAAACATTGTCACAATCTTTCAACGAATCCAGCCCAAGAGAACAACTTTTCCAAGGTAGAAGCAGCAAATTGAGTCAACTCAAGAAACCATCAACAGCCATCAAAAAGACAGTCAAAGAGAATTCCATTTCCGACTGTGGAGATTGTGACGCAGTCAGCGAATCAGGGACTTATGTCGTCGACAGTGAAAGTTCTTTCATTAAAACGTTCAGAGATGACATTCCCAATGTCTTCGGCATAGACCTTGATGACATCGATGACGAACAATACACCTTTAAGAGGAGTTTCAGTCAAAAGGTTGAACGATATTTTTATTATATTTATTCATTTCTATAATTGTTTATTAACGTCTGTTGCATAGCTAGATTATTAAAATGGAAAACAGCCTGATTAATTTAAGTTTTTTCTCTATTTATACTCCAAATGTTCCCTGACTTATTTATAGCCCAAAGTTTCCCGCCACAAGTCGTCAGGAACCTCGGTTGATTTATTTTCCCAGAAGAAGAAAGTTCCAGAAGCGGCACTGGAAAATATTTCCACGTCATCATTATCATCATCGGACAAGTTCTCATCGAGACGTTTACTTCCCGAAGCTCCAGCGGCATCCAACATGCAGGAAAAAGTCTCTACAAAAAGTAAATCTAAACGATTTCTAATTTAATATTTAATAATTAAGTAACATTAATAATAATGTATAATTATTATGATTATTATGATGATAATGACAGAGAGGAATCCCGCTCCACTTAGCGAAAAAGGCGACATCATCTCAAAATGGCTGAACAAATCCTTTTTAACAAACAAACCACCACCATCCTCCACAAACTGCTTCTATTCGACAAGATCAGGTCTCAGCAACGACAAAGACGATTCCCTGAACAACAGACAAAGCAGAAGAAATGAACGAACAGTACTCAGCGGCAACAAAGTTCCTTCAAGTCAGAAGGAGATCCCGAAAAGGGATGCCACTCCATTCAGAGAAATTTCTGGACGAAGGAGCGTCGATCCTCAGACGTCGAGCGTCAGAACGAGGGTTGCAAGGATGAACATAAATTCCAGCTTCGGCGACGTAGACGATCTCAACGCTTCGAGTCAAATGTCAAAGTCATTGGTCTCCAACTATGAATTCGCGCCTCTCATGAGCAGGCCAGTTCGGCCACGATCGACTTCTAGGCCGCGACAGTCCAAGTCGGTTGCAGCGAGGAAGCTCAACGATTTGTCTAGCGACAGTCTGAACGATTCTAAATCGGGAACAGATCTGGAGACATCGACTTTCTCGAAAACCAGACCCTCGGTGTCAGAGAGACTCTGCGCACCTACCATAGCCACAGAACTCAAATCCAAGAAGAACCTTAACATTGGAGAACCCGCGCCAACGATGCCCCATCAGTCGTCCTTACAAAACGGTTCGAGAAACGAAGCTCCATCTCTCAGAGGATCCAGGAGAAAGATCGTGAGGTCGAAAACCTTGGATTGCGAAGAATTTCTAAGCTCGGAAAGCCACAAGACTCCAGAAAATAAACATTCAGACAAAAAAGAAACTCTAGATTTTGACGACGACGATGATGATGATGACGATGGTGGTGATGCTGGTAATGAAGATAAAAAAGAAGTTTCCTTGAAGAATGGAGAAGCGGTTGAAGATAAAACTCAAGAGGTTTTTAGAGAATGATTCTTTTCTTGTGGAAATTTGTGTGTTCAATTGTTGCATGTTTGATTGTTCATTTAATTGTTCTGTGTTCAGCTGTTTGTCTGTTTGTTTAAAGATCAACATGTCGCAAAAAGTTGCAAAACTCACGAAAAAGTACTTGAGGGACCTTCAAGAATTACTGAAAGATGGAAGGTGAAAATTATTTTATTAGTATTTTAAGCAATTAATTAGACTAAAATTGCCATTATTATTCATAATATTCCAAATCTCCATAATAAAACAATTTATAAGATTTCCTTTTTTCTTCAAATATTACGTATATCCCCAAAAATTAAGAGTCTATTATAGCCTTGGCATGTTCTAATTGCAATCCTTCGTTTATTTATTTATTCTTTTATTATGTGGATCCAATGACCCCATTCCATCTTCCCCGTTTGGAAATAATTCTGCACTTCTACGATATCGTAAGATAATTGCATCAAGGTTGTCAGAATGAGCAGCACATTCAGAGCTTTAAAAATTGTTATGAGTTCCTTTTCAATTGGTTTTCATTGTTGGTCTTCCTCGGTGTCTTCCTCAGTGTCTTTCTCGTGTTTTCTTAGACTTTCCTGTTTTCTTAGGCTCAAGAATGTTTGCCTCGAATTGTATTCAATTTAGCTGATTTTGAATGGCTATTGAGCAGATTTTTATAAAATAAAAATAAAAAAAATCAAAATCGACCATTCAGTATAATAAGACCTGTTTTTTTGTTTCAAGCGATGTGGAATCACGCGAACATTCAGCTGTTGAAGAAATTCTGTCACATTTGAAGGACCACACATTTGTCACAAATTCGGATGATGGTGTCCTCGGGACTGTTACCGACCTCATCAAGTCTCAGTCCAGTGCAAATGATGTAAGCAATACTATCTAAACATTTCTGAGTAGGAATCATTCATTATGTTTCATCTGTTAATATTAATTAATTCTCTGATAAATTATTTTTAGGACAAAAGCAGCAAGGTGTTGACAAAGAAATACAAAGAAACCACGTTTTGAAATCTTGCCATTTATCTACCTTTTAAACATTTTCTGGCGAATTCAAAATGTTTTACCGTGATATTGATGAAGATAAGTGTTGCCTGAGTGATTTATTTGTCTGAGAGGAAATGAAAATTATTTGTTGGAATGCCACCCGTGCGATTGTTTCTAAGAAACATATCAACTAATTTATTTACTTGTAACCGTATTGTGATAATATCATGTAGTATGTAACATGTGTGTCAAATTGATTGGAACAATTGTTTAAAGTAGATATGGGCTCATAAAATTTCAAACCTTGATGAAGCTATTGAACCGCCAAAAGCGAGCAAGTATGGTTAGCTGATTTGGCTAAAAAAAACGGAATAAAACTTTTTTAAATTTTTATTTTTTTTAATTATTTAATTTTGAATAATTCAACTGTGTCACGAATTTCTTACGTCACCGTCCAATATTCTTGCGTGGCTTTCTAGCAACGCAAAAATAGTTATTGATAATAAATCAAAATAATACAAATAATATTAATAACAATAATAATGGTAATACAGTTAATTCTGTTATTTTAACCTCGGCATCCAACAATCTTGTGATGTCCTTTTGGATGCTGTCAGGCAGGAATTTAAAAATGAGGACTAATATTACCTATGAACGACTGATTTCATATTTTCGTTTATATATCGTTTCAATTTTATTGAAATTGAAATATAATCATAAAACTCATATAATATCTGTTAAATATTTAAATTGTTCTGCATCTTTTGAAAGGCAATGAATAAATCAAAATTTTAGTTCAAGAACTTAAATAAATATTTAAGGAAATTACTATTTATTTATTTTCTTCATCCGTCGAACCAATCGACAAAAATAACTCCATATTATTTTAAAACAGGTTTGTCGCAATTATTTTAAAATAAAAGCAAATCCCAAAAAACTTTCCATTGAAAGGCTGATGCTGGAAGTAGTTTTGTTTTTGTATAGTTTTTTTTTTAGTAGTTTTGTTCTTTTACCACTGCTCGGAGCAGAAACAAAACTCATTTAGGACATTGCTTTTCCTCGCAATCGTTGAAATATTCGAGATCCTTGAATTTAACACAATTTTTTTCAGGGCAGTTGCAATGCTCTCTTTTGTTTCTGGAAACCATTAGCAATTTAGAGTTAGGCTAAGATTAATAATAAACCACAATTTATGAACTGTAAATTAAATGTAAATGGATTTTTATATTTTCTTGTCAAAAGTAGAGGTAGAGAGAATTATTACTAATGAAGCAACAATTATTCTTTAAAATGTGCAAGTATCGAATCTATCAACAAAATTAAAACATTTTCCTACTCATCTTGGGAAGTGTGACTTTCCACTGGTGAATAATTAACATGTGATTTACCAAGAACAGAAATTTTTAATTTTTATCAATTATCGTTAAAATTTATTTTATTTCAAGCAATTATAAGGTTATTCGATATACAAACAAATTATAGCAATTATCAACGATAAAAACAAGGCGCACAACAAATCCAATGTACTTAATAATTTAAAGCTAAAACATAGCTTTATCCGTTGTTAAATAAAATACATTTCTTTGAATTTATGTTAAATTAATTTATATTCAAGTCAATCTGTGCCATCCAACGTTTAAACATTATCGGGATTTTGTGAACTGAATATTTTTCGATCTTCCCATCTATTAAATAACTTAAATGAATCGGACAAAATTTGATGAAATCACTAAACTCAATCTAAATTAAGATCTACAAGTTTGAGACAGTTAGGCAACTAAGGCCGCTTTATTTACTTCATAATTTTAAAAATATACAATAATATTTTAATAATAATAAAATCATAAAAATAATAATAACAATTAGACATTAGACGAATTTAACTGATTTAGTAAAGGCTTTGCCTGTGAAGTTCTTCTGGAGATAGAATAATTAAAAATGTTCAAATGATGTCGCCAGTACATGGGCATGTGTCTTAAATGCATACCAGACTGCAGAATGCATCTACGATATTGAGAAATTGTTAAAATTTATCTTCAGCTATTTTACGAAATAATTTTATGCAACACATTTGTTGTTGGAAATAATATGACATTATTAAATAATATTTGTTCGTTAAAGTTTCTTGATCAGATTGTCAGCAAGTCTTTAGGTTTTTGAAGGGAGTTGGAAAATTAAAAATTGAAACAAACAATAATAGTGAGCTTGTTTAATTTTAAAATATTAACATCTTTAAGCCTTTTTTTTAACTTTTAAAAAGTTTATGCATTTCGATGAAAACAAAATGTAATTCATTTTATTTTTAAAGTGCCACCTATCGAATAAAACGAAATAAATAGCTAATTGTTATGCGTTTTGACTTCTTTGTTACTTCTCGTATTATTTACTCGTGCTCTTAATTGATTTATTATTGCTTTTGCTTCTACAAATAAAATTATCCTTCTGCTGACGGATGTAATTCCCCAACCGATGTGTTTGCGGGAGTTCATTTCTACGAGCTCGACTCAATGCCGATGCTGTACTCTTCCCTATATCGCCTGCTGTCTCTAGTCTAAGCTGCTCGCGCTTAGGAAGCTACGAACGAAACCATGGGAAAATCGTTAATGTGGCAGAATGTTGCAGCCTTTGTAACCCTTGAGTGCGAGTGGCTTGCATCGAAACAAAGGCTGGTTGTGAGGGTTTGTGAGGGTTGTGGGGATTGTGAGGGTTGTGAGGGTTGTGAGGGAGTCGGGGAGACGTTTATCTCTTCGAGATCTTTTGGGGGAAGCCATTATAACTTCCTTGAGTTCAATTTTTTTTCTTGGCTCCTCATGGCATGGCGTTCGATTTTCTTCGTGGAGGGTTTCAGATGTGCACTCCACGAACCCAGGCCAGATTTCGGCCCCACTCTTTTAACAAATTGAATCCTAGATTATTTGCTGAACTCTCTTAGATTAAATTCTGTTTTTCAGGAATGTATTGCTTCATGTTAAAAAAGTTCGTCAAAATGTTCTTTTTAAAGTATTAATTTCCATCACAATGAGGTACTTTCCGCCATTACTGGTGCCAGCATGATGTTGCCTCACCAGAGATAAAATCCCCTGCTCTGCTCTGCCTTATGAAGAACTTGTTTACAAAATTCCTTGTAAGGTTTTTAGGCTCGAGTTGTTTTTGTTACTGAGAACTACGCTTGCTTTCCCATCATCAATTTGTATTCCAATCTGTATTTGTATTGTATTGTATTGTGTTATTGATGTAATGTTATCACGAGTTAGATTTCGCACCGAGTCACTTTTGAGAGGTTTTCTTCAATTTAATAAAATAAATTCGGTCTAGATTATGATTCAAGATTTGCTATTTGCAATCTTAATTTTTATGCATTACTTACTTGCTTGCTTGCCTAAAAGCCACTTTCGTAGTTCACAACCGTTTTACAATCCAGTGCATGATGATGATGATGATGATGATGATGATGATGATGATGATGATGATGATGATGATGATGATGATGATGATGATGATGATGACGATGACGATGACGATGACGATGACGATGACGATGACGATGACGATGACGATGACGATGACGATGACGATGACGATGACGATGACGATGACGATGACGATGACGATGACGATGACGATGACGATGACGATGACGATGACGATGACGATGACGACGACGACGATGACGATGACGATGACGATGACGATGATGATGATTTTTCGTAGTTCTCGTATTAATCGATTTGATGTTCTATAGGCAAAACTTCATATCGACCTGCGGTATTGATGATAATGCTGCTGCTGCTGATGATGATGATGATGATGGTGATGATGGTGGTGATGGGGGTGTTTATGGTTGTGATGGTGTGAATGGCCTTGGCATACAGTGGTTTTGACGTTGACGTTAATGAAATATGGATATGGTGATGATATCGATGGTGAATGTGATGTTGATGATGAATGGATAAAAGTGGAAAAGCAAAACTGCTTTCGAGTGCTGGAACGAATTATGACTTTCATCAAAGCATTTCATAACAACATCTGGTGATTATTCTACTGGCGATGATGATGATGATGACGGCCTTGTTTGCTACTAACGATAGCAATGTTGCTTATATCTTTTAAGTGTCATTATGTAACAGTTTATATTCTGTGAAGAGATTTGTGAAACTTGCAATGTTGCAATGCAGAAGGCAAAAGGAATTTACTACCTGGAGTGAAACAAAATATCACCTGACTCCACTTTCACGCAGTTGCTTCAGAGGCTTTCATATTTTCTTTGGCATAATTTCATAATTTTTTTGTTAAATCGGGATTTATTAATAAATCCAAACTCCAAATCATCTCCTTTAAAATGTCTCCTTTACTTTCACCAAAACCTTATTCTGGCTCGCACGCCTGCAAAAGTCGTTTCTCATCATTCAGAATTTGTCCTTCGAGTGAGAGAAGATTCGAAACAATTCGAAGCATCTTTATCAAATTATTTTTTGCATATTTTTGCTGCCAGCTGATTTAACCACTTGTGTTTATTTCTCCGGTTAATTGCGCAGCAGTTTATGCTAAACGGGCGAAGTCTATGACCTTAAGTAGGTTCCTTTTTTAGGCGCGTTTTTGATCAGACGTCAAAACAACAATGGACTTCTTCAGACGGCTTCAAAATGTTTTCATTTCGTGACATTGAACATGCAAGTCAACTTCAAAACTGCAGCAGAAAAGAAGGCTTTCATCGCATTTATTATCTTCTTCATCAACAACAGCATCGTCATCATCATCACCCTCGTCGTTACCATCATCATAACTTCCTCATCACTATGTTAGCATTTGTTGAAAAGTAAAAAAAAAACATTGGAATTGTTTGATCTCACGCCTTGTTTACGTTGCTACGCTGGTCAATTAAAATTAATTTAAATAAAATTTAATACAATTTTAGTTTTTCATTTTCCTGAACGACGCAAACTGATAAAAAAAATGATTTTTTTAAAGAATAATTTCATGGATCTCAATGCAAATGCTTCCGATTTTTTCGCCACAAATGTTGATAAACAAGCCATAGAATTTCTGGATTTCAATGAAAAACGCCGAAATGAGTCAACAAATTCTTTGCATGGAAATCGGTTCAGTTTTAATTTATGATAAATTGTGTAAAACAGATTCCTTCACTTTTTGGTCCACTTTCTAAAAGACATCTTTCCTGGAGCAACGTGTTTGCTGTTGATGTTCTAACATCGGTTCTCTGAAGGCCGAGTTACTGGGATGTTTTCAGAGTAACTTTCGAAAGATTTCATCACAAAATTGTATCTGCACCTGGGCCCCTCTCAAATAATCTGCGTGGCTTGGATTTTTCGAATTGAGAGACTTTTACGCGTGACCGGTGTCAACTAATGAACAGAGATTCTCAATAACTCTGATGACATTCTCAAGTTCAAATATTTCTTTCGCTACCGATGACATTTCAGACTTTAAACGCCCACATATCCCACATAACTTGAGCATTCGAGTAAATTCCCTACAGTTAATTACTGAAAATATTCCACAGTCCCATCTAAAAATCGAAAAATTAGCAGAGGAGATTTGTAACATAGATTCCATGTTGTCCCTTGGTAATGACGTCAGAGACCTGACAAGATGCACCAATAAAAATTTAGTGATATACGTTAACAGCATTATATTTTTATAGTATTTAATCTGTTATTATGTTTGGAAAAAAAGGCAGGGATTTATTTTTGTAGTTTTTTTTCAGACTGTCAAAGCGGTCGGAATGGAAGTTCAAATAACTCAAAGTTGAGTCACCAAAGAATATTTCGCACCTTGAGAATTCAATAACTGATATCTTGCAATAACAAATTACATTCTTGATATATTTCTATTTACAGCACTTTAGATAATTCTTCCGTCCATCCATTCGTGCATTCATTCAAGCACACGCCCATTTGTTGACATATCCATTCATTTTCACATGCTTTTGTGCGCTTTGATTATTTCCGTATTACCACGATTAAGTTCGTGCGTGGATTTTCAACCATTTGTCAACAAAATGAGATGTGAGATGTCTAAATTGTTAACAACTTCATAGTCACGCAGCAAATAATATTAAAAACAACAACAATAATAACAATATTAATAATAATATTAATAACTCAACCATAACACGTGCAGACTTTCTATAAATGTTTTGTTTGTTCAATCGTGATAATAGCTGGGTTAAGTCAATTTGTCTGTTTATTTGAAGTCTACTTCCACAATTAGATCAAGAAGACATTGCTAAGTAAAGACAAATCCATTTTACATCAACACAGACAAGAACACACAAGCACACATACTCAACACTATCACGACAATCCATCACCTTGTCCATTAGCTCTCCAAAGCAAATCATCCATCATCATCATCATCATCTGTCTCAATTATATCCACCCACGCCATTCATTCCTGCATTCATTCGATCCTGCAAAATCCTTTCAAGTTAGGCCTCCTACAGTCATTGGCGTATTGAAGGGGGGGGGGCTGACACCAAATTATCAGTTTCGCCCCGGGCGCCCATGCCACCCAGCTTGTAATCCGTAGAAGCACTACCTGACGCTTTTCAAGCAACTGCTGTTGCGGTTGAGTCACCAATTAGGGACGCAGAGGCGTAATAATATTAAGAATAATTACTCTGACGTCACGCATATATTATAATTGACGGATAAATGTCGTAGCAGCTGCAGTATAGTTATTAAAAGCAGGTAATTCTAAGACCTGCGAACGAGCTAACGGCTCTCAAGAGAGTACTTTGTTCTTTTTATGAGAACCGAATCCTTTATTGAAGATAAGTACTGCAGTACTTCATCTACTTGAGGAGCCGCAACGACACACACGTGCTCTAATTATTATTATGATTTATTCTGAATTATTATTATTGTTATAATTATTATTATTATGCATTTATAATGGGAATGTTAACCAGCTATTAATTGACGACTTTTTAATGAAATTTCAAAATGTTTATTGCTAATTATAAAGGAAGCAATTAAAAATTTAAGATGGGTGCATAATTAGCAGCACGCTAATCGTTTTGTTCGTATCGTTATTAAACCTTAAAATTATATTATTATTATTATTATTATTATTATTATTATTATTATTATTATTATTATTATTGTTATTATTATTATTATTATTATTATTATTATTATTATTATTATTATTATTATTATTATTATTATTATTATTATTGTTATTATTATTATTATTATTATTATTATTATTATTATTATTATTATTATTATTATTATTATTATTATTATTATTATTATTATTATTATTATTATTATTATTATTATTATTATTATTATTATTATTATTATTACTGCTGCTATTTTAGCTACAATAGCTACTTGAAAGGCTTGTGACTCAAAGTTGATCACAGCTTGAATTCGAAATGCCAAAAGTTCAGTCGTTTATCATCTTCTCATGTTTTGATGCTTTGAAGTTCTTCAGTTAATGAATAAATTATTTAGTCAACAAATAAATTATTCAGTTAGTCGATAAAGTATTGAGTTAACAAATTACCTTTCTTAGTATGACTTGTAGAACCAATTATGGAATTTTTGTTTGGGGGGCATGGGGATTTTAGAATAGACGCCAAAAAAGGTGGGTTTTCCACCCCCTCCCAGAATTTTTGCTAAGAACAAAATAAAGTCGTCTTCTCAAGTCATCCGAGGGTTTGCCCCCCCTCTTTGAAAAGGATGAAATGACTTCCCTGGGTAGAACAATGCATTAGATGAGAAGGCTTTTATTACGTTTAAGTTTAAAATGTTTATGAATTAAAATGGGTTGGGTTAACAACTTCATTAAATTATTGAAAAATTATATTAAAAATCGATTCAATACTGATTTCTAGCAATTACCATTATAAAGTAGAAAATGATTATACAATGAAAATAATAATAATAATAATAATAATAATAATAATAATAATAATAATAATAATAATAATAATAATAATAATAATAATAATAATAATAATAATCGCTTTATCGCTCAGCCGAATCGTTTGTGTGCTGAGAATTCCGAACATTTTCGTGCTTAAAACCTAATAAATTTGTTACAAATTTATTGTTTAAGCACTTTTCTGTATATCCTAACGGATATTCGTTTGTTCGGAAAGTTTAATTCGGATATTCTGAGAATAATGGCCGAAGGACTCCGGACTCGAAAAGAAACCAAGATTGAATTTGAAAATGCTGCTAAAATGGGACTTCATTTATGTGATAAATGTTGTAAAGAAAATGCTGAAGTAATTAGAAGACTTCTCAACCCATTAAAAGTGGAGGAAAACACGGAAATAATTCTCAAAGATATTAAAGATATTCGTACTGTTCTGACAGAACACAAAGAGAAAGACATGATGTTTGCAAACCAGATGAATGAGATGAAAAATGACTGGAAGACACAGCTGGACAAACTGAGTGAAGAATTTGCTATTTTGAAAGACAGCTTGAAGGAAACAACTTTCACAGATACAAGTTCCACAGAAATGAAAAGGCAGTGGTCGGATTTGTTCAAAAACAACGTCGATCTTGTCGAAAACGTAAAATGTGCACAAAAGACAGTTGTGGATACAAGCGCTAGCTTGAACGTTAATTTAGATAGAAATTTAAGAAGGAACAATCTTGTTTTCTACAATCTGCCAGAAGATGAGAAAGATACCAAGATGAAAGATAAAGAATTTCTGACTGAATTGATGAAATTCTTTGGATTAGAATTTGAGTTTCAGAAAGATGTCTCCAGTTTTGTCAGAATGGGAAGAAAACAGATTGAAGACCCAAAGAAGTGTCGGCCATTGATAGTAAAATTCTACAGTCTGATGACAAAAAATCTAATATTAGAGAGCTGCTACAAACTGAAGAATGAAATAAAATTCAAATCATTGATTGTGAATCATGACCTGTCCAAGCTAGACAGAGAGCACTGCAAAAATCTGTTAAAAAAAGCTAAAGAGGAGAAAGAAAAAATTGGAGAAAAGGAAAAATTTGTATACAAGATAAGAGGTGAGCCGGGATCATTCCATGTGGTCCTGGTTAGGAGAAAGAATTTTTAATTCTGAAAGAGTCAAGTAAAGAAACTGAGAACAGAATAGTTAAAGTTAAGCAAAATACAGCAATAGAGCATTCAAAAGACCAACCTAACAAACAGGATTTAATAATCAAAAGGGAAAATAAACAATGTTATAGATTGAAACCTAAGGATGGTGAGACAAATACGACCCCAACTCAAAGTAAACAAAGACACAACTGGACTAAAGAACAATACAAGGAAGTTATTTGGGCTTATTGTTACGCAAAAGCTGCAGGCAATGATGGAATAACTGTGAGCACGTATAATGTGTGGAGAGACAGGAATCCAGAAATTTTCCCCGGAATGAACCCAAACAATTTGAGTAATCAAAGAAGATTTATAATTAAAGAAAATAAACTCACAGCAATTGAAATTGAGCAAATAGAAGCAGATGTAGCATACAGAATTGAAAGATATCAATGTATTGATGGTGATCATGCCTACCACAGACCAGTGGTATCACATGCTATGAACCAACCTATCAACATCTCAGAGAAGGAAAAGACGGAAGCAGAAGACATCAAAAACATGGAGAGGAAAATCCTTGTGAAATTCAATGAAGCGAGATGTTGCAAGTTTGAGGAAAGGAAGACGTTAAATAAAATAAAAAATATAAAACTTGTTTCCAAGGAGATAGAATTTGCGAATAAGGCACTAAGTAATATTACCAAGAACATCTCGTTGGATCTAACTCAGATCAACTTATGGATTTACGCGACAGCGGCTGTGATCGCAGGAGAGAGACATGAAACTAAAAATGATGGATATCGATCCGAAATACCAAATTGGAAAATCAGACTAAATAAAATCATAAACAAGTACAGAAAAGAAATGGCCACAATAAAGCAATTCAAAAAAGGAAACGCCAGCCAAAAAGTCCAAAACAAGATGATGGCCATATGTGAGAAATCGGATATGAGCCTGAAACAAATTGACGAAATTGAAAATAATGTAAGAATGAAATTGCAAGCCAAGGCACAAAGATTAAGAAGATACAGTAAACGCAGTGCCCAATTTCAACAAAACAAACTGTTCATAGATGATCAGAAAAAATTTTACAGAGAAATCAATAAGGAACAGATTGAAGTAACACAAAAGCCAGACCCCAGTGAGGTGGAACAATTTTGGAAAAAAATACTCGAAGAAGAAGTAAGACACAATTATCAAGCAGAATGGATTCAAGAAGAAGAAATAGCTCATGCAAATTTGAAGAATGATGAATGGAGAGAATTTGAAGAGAAAGAACTTAAAACAACAATCAAATTCCTACAGAATTGGAAGTCTCCTGGATTAGATAAGATACACAACTTTTGGTTAAAATATTTGGTGTCACTTCATGGCCAATTGATCTCTGGTTATAATGAAATAATGAAAAATCCAATTAATATACCTGAATGGCTGACAAAAGGCATTACTTATTTGCTGCCAAAATCAAAGGATACTTTGCAACCGAAGAATTACAGGCCGATAACATGTTTACCAGTAATGTACAAAATTTTGACATCATTGATGTCGGAAAGGATTTATTCCTATCTTCATACAAACAACATCCTACCAGAAGAACAGAAAGGATGTAGAAAGAAAAGTAGAGGATGCAAAGATCAGTTACTTATTAGTCAGATGGTGATGCAACATGCAAAGAAATTCAAAAAAGATCTGTACGTTGCTTGGATAGACTACAAAAAGGCGTTCGACAGCATCCCCCACTCATTGATTAAGCAAATACTGAAAACATTCAAAGTTAACGAAGTTATCAGAGATTTCATTGAGTGCTCAATGCTTAAATGGAAAACTACAATGATGCTAACGAGTGGAGATGGATGCATAAAAACTGGAATCATCCTTATCAAACGAGGAATATTTCAAGGAGACTCTTTGTCACCCTTACTATTCTGCATGGCATTGATACCATTATCCAATGCTCTGAGGAAAAATGGTAAAGGTTATATAATTCACGAACAGGAGTTAAGCCATTTGCTGTATATGGACGATTTGAAGTTATTTGCTACAAATGAAGAACATATGAAAACAAATTTGAGAATTGTTGAAAAATTTAGCAAAGATATTCAAATGGAATTCGGATTAGAAAAATGCGCTACAGTCGCGATAAAGAAAGGAAAGATCATTCAAGGAAAAAATATTCAGCTTAAAGATTCTCTCCAAATTAGATCACTAGATGCAGATGAACTTTACAAATATCTTGGCATGGAAGAGAAAGGTGGTGTAAACAACAAAGTCATGAAAGAAATTGTAAAAAAAGAATATTACCGACGAATAAGGAAAATATTGGCAACCGAACTCAACGCAAGGAACAAAATCATGGCCATTAACAGTTTGGCAGTGCCAGTTCTCACTTACGGCTTCGGAATAATCGAATGGTTAAAATCAGAAATAGATAAAATTGACAGAAAGACAAGAAAGATTCTAACAATAAATGGAATGCACCACCCGAGAGGTGATGTGCAGAGGTTGTACATTAAAAGAAAGAATGGTGGTAGAGGGTTACTTGAGATTTGGTCAGTATATCAACAGGCTATATTGGGTCTGTCAGAATATATCGAATCACAAAACAGTGGGTTAATCCAAATAGTAAAACTGAACGACAGTCTCAAGAAAAAATACTCAATCTTGAAAGAATCAAGCAAAATTCAAAATAAATACGCGCTGAAGAAGAACGTTGGAATGAAAATGACCGATGAATTAACAAAAAGGATGCAAGTAGAAAAGTTGGAAGAAATAAAAAGAAAACCCCTGCACGGACAGTTTCTGAGGAATGTGGAAAAGATAGGAATTAGTAAAGAACTGACAGTTTCATGGCTCAACCGTAGTGGATTGAAAGGGGAGACTGAGAGTTTAATCATAGCGGCGCAGGATCAGGCCTTGAAAACAAGATATTACCAAAAACACATATTGAAGCAAGATGTGAGCAGCTTGTGCAGATTGTGCCACAGAGCAGAGGAACACATAGGACACGTAATTGCAGGATGCCAGATGCTTGCTCCAACAGAATATACTGAAAGACACAATAAAGTTGCTGCGTACATCCATTGGAAAATATGTAAAAGTTTCGATGTCCCAGTAGTTGAGAAATATTATTTACATAAGCCTGATCCTGTGGTGAGTATCGATGACGTCACTCTTATGTGGGACCAAGGTGTACTAACGGACAGAACAGTACTTGCTAACAGACCGGACATCATATTTTTGGATAGAAAGGAAAATTGTTGCCTGTTGATTGAAATTTCCATACCTGACGACCAAAATGTTATAAAAAAATTAAATGAAAAAATTCTTAAATATAAAGATTTACAAATTGAAGTCAGTAGAATGTGGAAAGTTGAAGTCAAAACAATACCAGTCATCGTGGGAGCATTAGGAACAATTCCAGAAAACTACAGGAAAGAGCTGGAGCAGATCCCAGGAAGGCCGAACCAATATGAAATACAAAAGATTGCATTGAATGGAACTGCCCATATACTCAGAAAGATTCTGGGATGACATTTCAGTTAAACAAGAACGACAGAATTTTTGTTTTGTTTTGTTTCGACTTTATTTTTAGGATTTAAGATGACATGCATGCTAGTTTTGTTGCCTGTGGACTCTTGTTGAGACCTGGCGTCATTGACTTTCCGACCGTTGCGGTTGTGTTGAATTAATAAAAATAATAATAATAATAATAATACAATAATAATAATAATAATAATAATAATAATATAATAATAATAATAATAATAAATAATAATAATAATAATAATAATAATAATAATAATAATAATAACAATAATAATATAACAATAATAATAATAATAATAAATAATAATAATAAATAATAATAATAATAATAATAACAATAACAATAATAATAATAATAATAATAACAATAATAATAATAACAATAATAATAATAATAATTATTATAATAATAATAATAATAACATAATAATAATAATAATAATAATAAATAATAATAATAATAATAATAATAATAATAATAATAATAATAATAATAATAATAATAATAATAATAATAACAATAATAACAATAATAATAATAATAATAATAATAATAACAATAATAATAATAATAATAATAATAATAATAATAACAATAATAATAATAACAATAATAATAATAATAATAATAATAATTGCAGCAGAATTAATAACAGAATCATTTCATAATTTCACAACCTGAAATGATATGAGTATCGCAGTGAACCATAAATTCGTGTATACCTCATCTGATTTTGAGAACTCATTTGCATATTATAACGTTATCATAATATTTTCGGCTTTTCCTGATTTCGACCAAAGATAAGTTATTCTTGATTAATGAATTTCAAGATAACTCATTTCAACTGGACACAATTGCATTATTTGTTCAAAATTGCATAAATTAGTAATCGTATGCAAAATAATTATATATATTAAACTAGAACTAGTATTTATAGACATTGCCAAAACCGTCATTAGTTTTGTTAAACTTCATTTACAATTTACTTGATAATAGATCATTGTGATGATCGAAGCAAAAAAAAATATTTTTAAAAAATAGGATTGTTTTGTTTTTACACCAAAACGTTTCCAAAGTGGAACAAGAGAAAAATGTAAAACTATGTGCCATTATAGGCGATAATTTAAGAGACCTCATACTAATGAATAATGATAAGTGAACTCCTGAAGGTCGACATCCGAACAACTCTTAACCTTTTGTGCCGAAGAGGTCAAACACTCGACTCAAGAAATCTTGAGTACTTGTACTGTCCTCTCAAAGCATGGCTCAGTGTTCGTAATCACTTTGTTGTTCATCGCACATGACCACGATATCATTAATGTATTCATCATCATCATCATCGTCGTCGTAATTAAAATCATCATCATAATCATCGTAATAAAATCTTCATCATCATCATTTGCATCGTCATCATCGTACCTCTCGAATCGTTCGTTCAGAGGATGTGTATATTGCATGTCGGAGTTTATTTTTAGAAGTCGATGCCGGACAAACAGACGAGTTTCCGTTTGGCGGTGGAAATGCCATTTCAGCCGACGGAACTGTTTGGCATTCCGAATGCAAAACCTCGCATAATTCGATGGAAAGAACAGAACCAAACCAAAGAGAATGAGGAGGAGTTAGAGAGGATGAAATAGGATGCTGCGCAGTATTATTTCAACTACTTGACTATCTGGCGCACGAATGAAACCGAATAACCGAAGTCATCGAAAGTAGTTCCCTCGGAGAGCAGAAATAGTTCCGAAAGTTTCATCGACAGTTTGGGTGGATGGAGAACTCGGAAGGACTGCAGGACGAAAAATGTGGATTCTTTTCCTGAAGTATCGATGCTACAAACTGCGTTTAAAAATAGAACACAAGTTCTTCGCCTGTTTCCACTCAGGTGGAATTGGAGGGGGTTTCCAGGCCTCGGATCTTGCTTTCATGTGTTGCTGTAATTGTTGTTGTATTTGTTGTTGTATTTGTTATTGTATGTGCTGTTGTATGTGTTGTTGTATGTGTTGTTGTATTTGTTGTTGTATTTGTTGTTGTATTTGTTATTGTATGTGTTGTTGTATGTGTTGTTGTATTTGTTGTTGTATTTGTTATTGTATTTGTTATTGTATGAGTTGATGTCTTTGTTGGAATTGTTGTTATATTTGTACTTGTAGTTGCATTATCATAAGCATCATCCTCATCCTAATCATCATCATCATCATAGACACAAATCATCATCGTCTCAGTAAACAAGGCAATCAGTTTTTGATTGGACATCATTCTGATGATTTGTTCACTTTTTTGCTGAATTTTTTGACAAAATGGTTTTAAATGATGAATTGGTTTCTGATGTCAGTTTTTATGTTTATTATCATTATATTTGTTTATTCGTATATTCTACCAAATATTTTTAAAATTAAAAAAAATTATATTAGAAAATAAACATTAAATATTATGATTTATTTATTCGCTCCTACGATTGCAGTTGTTTGTGGTAAAACAACTCAAACAACAATACAAGACCAAAAATGTAATTTAAATTCATTTATATAGCGCCTTAGGAATAGCATCATTATTTCTTTAGCGCTCCTTCACAAGGGTGCTTATGGCAGTACAGGCTGGGTTTCGAACACGACACATTACGACTGTTGACGTTACCGACGCATTGCTGTAACGCAACCCATCATACAACCTGTATGCTAAAACATTATTAGAAACAATAATTATAATAATTTTTATAAATATTATTACTATTATTAATTAATTTATTTATTACAATAATGTATACAATCAAGCAGTACATTAATGGTCATATATTAGTAAATTCGAGATTATGTAATGCGAGTATGATATGTAGCTTTGGTGAATAACGATAATTTAAAAATAACAAGATATGGTTTGAAAACAAACCATAATAATAATAATATAATAATAATAATATAATAATAATAATAATAATAATAATAATAATAATAATAATAATAATAATAATAATAATAATAATAATAATAATTAATAATAATAATAATAATAATAATAATAACAACAATAATAATACGTAATAATCATCATCATCATTCTGTGTTCGCATGTTTTGTACAGACGAGCAAAAAGAACTTTTGAATAGATGAGTGATATCATGTCATTGTTGTTTTATTCAGCAATAATAATAATAATTATTATTTATATTTTTATTATAATTGATGTCTTTGTATCACGTGAAGGTGATCGTAATAACTTAGCAGATAATGCGATGCGTATTCTGCAGTTTTGCTGTTGTTGTTATCTTGTGAAAGAAGAGATTTGGTCAAAATAAAAATTTAATAATTTTTAAATTTTATTTTTATTATTAATATTATTTTCATCGTCATTTTAAAAAATATTGAATCGTTGTGGTTGCATAATTATCTAAGCATTCTAAATAAAAATATCATAGCAATTACTCGTGAGAATTTGATAAAAATTTAAATACCTAATCAGATTCATAATTAAATTTATAATAAGTTGCAAAACATAAAATTAAATGCGTAATTCCTCACTGGCAGCTCATTAATATAGAGAGATTGTGAGAAATATGAGAGAGGAGTTTGTTTGGGGGGTTCCTATGCAATTATTTATTTTATAAAATCCCATTATTAAACAGTTATTATGTTGGTATTATTAATGTCTTAGTATTACATAGCCTGTTGTTAAGTAATTATATTACATATGATTTATAAATAAAATATAATTAATAAACTAAATATTTATAATATTTTATATTAACTTAACAATACCAACAGCATTCGTCAACACTGGACAGATCTTGTGAACCACTAAAGGTTATTTTCGAATTTCTGTCTGCAAGTGATGAAAAATACCTTGCTCTCGATTGAAACAATTAATTACACTGATTACAATCAACAACAACCACAATAACATCAGCGATGACGATTAAGACGAAGATAGTAATGACAATAATTACAAATGATGATGACAACGACGATGACGAAGACGATGATGATGGTGATAACGATATTGAAGATGTTTTCAAGTTGAAAAAATAAAATCTTCTTCTTACTTCATCAAAAAGGAAACATCTAGAATAACATGATAATAAATGGATAATGAATTTATAGACGGTGAATATCCGCGCAGTAATGAAGAAATTAATGGATGCATTAGTAGACATATAACGCAGAAAATGATGGATGGATGGATGGATGGATGGATGGATGGATGGATGGATGGATGGATGGATGGATGGATGGATGGATGGATGGATGGATGGTTGGATGGATGGATGGATGGATGGATGGATGGATGGATGGATGGATGGATGGATGGATGGATGGATGGATGGATGGATGGATGGATGGATGGATGGATGGATGGATGGATGGATGGATGGATGGATGGATGGATGGATGGATGGATGGATGGATGGATGGATGGATGGATGGATGGATGGATGGATGGATGGATGGATGGATGGATGGATGGAGGATGGATGGATGGATGGATGGATGGATGGATGGATGGATGGATGGATGGATGGATGGATGGATGGATGGATGGATGGATGGATGGATGGATGGATGATGGATGGATGGATGGATGGATGGATGGATGGATGGATGGATGGATGGATGGATGGATGGATGGATGGATGGATGGATGGATTGGATGGATGGATGGATGGATGGATGGATGGATGGATGGATGGATGGATGGATGGATGGATGGATGGATGGATGGATGGATGGATGGATGGATGGATGGATGGATGGATGGATGGATGGATGGATGGATGGATGGATGGATGACCTTTAAAAAAAAGTAGCTGAACGATAGTACACCCAATCAGAGATACTTCATTCATGAATTGTCTAGCCAATGACAGCTGAGCGAGCTGCTTGACTGTGTAGGCAGACAGAATTTTTTTACTTTCTCGACATAACACAAAAAAAATATTAATTTCAACTATACACCTGAAGGATGATTTAGTACTTCACAGAAAAATCTATTTTGCAAAAATTTAACTTTAAAGAACTAAATTCGTGATCGTGAATAATTAATGAATAATTAACGTTTAATAAGAAACTATAACGATGTTAACAGCAATGACAGTAACTTATCATCTTATCGCGCCAATTAACCCAGACACTCTGAAACTTGAGCGTAATCTCTGACGCCTCATCCTGTTGCGCAAGTCAAACAAACGCCTCAACTAACAGCCTCAAACGATCTCATATTAACCTGTTGGAGCAGAAATTATGGCAGCTGTGAAATAATTACGACATTATAATATATCTCTAAACACTCCTCGTCTGCTTCCTTTCATCCTAAAAATAAAAATAAAAATAAAAATAAAAATAACAGCAAAATTGTCTACCCGAAAAAAGAGAGATGACCAAAATTTGGGTATGTTTTCTTTGTCTGTTTGATGTTGTTGCTGCTGTTGCTGTTGTTTCGAGATCTTTGGTCCCAAATCGAATGTGACTTGAAACATGACTCGTTTTGAAGGCTCTGATCGATCACTATCATCACCTTAAATGACGTCATTAACACTCTACAGGACATGTGACTTTGGCGAGTTGACGTGTGGTTTAATAATCAATTTAGCGTTTAAATGATGGAAATTAAATTTACATTTATTCACACTAAGATTGAATAAAAACATTTCTGTAAACATTACATCAATACGATAAATATCTTAGGAAATAGAATCATTTATGTTATTATTTAAATGTTTGTTTCAATCACATGCGCAATGGTAGGTTTAAATTTTAAAGACCAAAGGGCCATAAATAATGCACTACATAGGCATGTGAATGCTTGCAAACCAACAAAGAAAAATTGTTGGGACCAATTTAGGACAAATAAGTTTTGATGTTTTATTATTATTATTATTTATTATTATTATTATTATTATTATTATTATTATTATTATTATTATTATTATCTTATTATTATTATTATTATTATTATTATTATTATTATTATTATTATTATGATTATTATTATTATTTATTATTATTATTATTATTATTATTATTATTATTATTATTATTATTTATTATTATTATTATATTATTATTATTATCTTATTATTATTATTCATTATCATTATCATTATCATTATCATATCATTATCATTATTATTATTATTATTATTATTATTATTATTATTATTATATTATTATTATTATTATTATTATTATTATTATTATTATTATTATTATTATTATTATTATTATTATTATTATTATTATTATTATTATTATTATTATTATTATTATTATTATTATTATTATATTATTATTATTATTATTATTATTATTATTTATTATTATTATTATTATTATTATTATTATTATTATTATTATTATTATTATTATTATTATTATTATCATTATCATTATCATTATTATTATATTATTATTATATTATTATTATTATTATTATTATTAATTATTATTATTATTATTATTATTATTATTATTATTATTATTATTATTAATTATTATTATTATTATTATTATTATTATTATTATTATTATTATTATTATTATTATTATTATTATTATTATTATTATTATTATTATTATTATATTATTATTATTATTATTATTATTCGCTGCCGGCTCTGCCTCGATGATTTTGTGCTCTTTGGCTTTAGAAAGATGATTAATTTTTTCTGCAATCAGTTCTTATGATTGCCTGAGCGATGTGATTGGTCCGTTGATCTATTGTCACTTGATTGACTCGATTGCCATTTTTAAACGGTTGAATGATGGAATGATTGGTTGATTGATTGATTGGCCAGGAAAAGTTTCCAAATGCTTGGCATGATTGGAATTTTTATAACTTGTTCATTGGACGGACCTGAATATCAATCAATGTTCAGGTAAGAAACACGATCGACATGCTTTTGCAACAATTGACTAATTGCCATAACTTATTATTTATTACAGGCATAAATTATGATAATTAGCACGCCAATGTTATGATAGGTTGGTGAGTCATCTATTGATTTGCAGTAGTTGTAGCTACTGAAGGGGAAACCATGTGTTGGATCGTTTTAAAGCAAAAGTACACCTGGTTTAAAAACATGATTTGACACGCAACAAGTACAACTCTACTCAGAGATTCACTCAGCCGTGGCATTTCCACTTATTTTATTTTATTTTTATTTTTTGGTTCTTCCCGCCTCGCGCCTGCACAACCTCCGAAAACATGCCTCACCTTGTTGGACGATCGTAAAGATTTCTTCTCTCTTCAGAAGAGAAGGTGATACGTAAAGAAAGCCTCTCGTCATTGTTGTAGCTGATTTGCATTATTAGCTGCTACGACTACGCGCTACTCTGCGATCCGAGCCACCGCAACAATCGCAAAGACACGGCCAAGGATTTATAGGCAGCCAGTGTTTCAGCTCGTACCAGAGATGCAGAATTTCGAAGGCAGTTGTAGACAAATGTTTTGATCCACTCGACTTTTTCTTGCATAATTTTATTTTTTACTAATTTCTCTCTAATTCGGTGAGTTGTTCGTTTCTATTGGTTGTTATTTGTTATCATCGTTGTTGCTGTTGCTGTTGTTGTTGTTGAATGATGAGGTTGTTGTTTTTGCTTGATGGTGATAATGACGACGACGACGACGATGACGATGACGATGACGAAGATGATAATTTGTTGTTGGTTGCATGGATGACGGATATTTTTGAGTCTGAGAAGAATCGTCATGATGGCGATGGTGAAGATGATGACGATGATGATGTTGATGATGATGATGATGATGATGATGATGATGACGATGACGATGACGACGATGACGATGACGACGATGACGATGACGATGATGATGATGCAGAACAAACTACAAACATTGAAAGAGATGAACGACGTGCATTGCCATCTGAATGTAAATTTAAATCCTGCTACCGATTCGCCGTCTGCTTCGTTGCATTAATTCATTTTGTCATTCTAATAACAATTCGCTTTGCTTGATTTATTATTATCTTTTAATTCTTAAAAAGAATAAATGAAAAATAGATTTGAAATTCTAAAAATTCTCTATATGGATTCAATTTGAAAATCGATGAAATCTGTTTCATTCATTTCAATTAATAGTTATGTAATTAACATATAGTTACATATCGGTTATGTAACACTTTAACCGGTGATGTAATTGCATTTATTGCAGCATTCAAAATTTCCTCATAATCATCCATTAGCATAACATTATGCATATTCATATGAAGCACCTTCCATAAGCCGTGCCAAGTTGTTGTTTTTGTTGTTCCGCATCCTCAATGAAAGACTTGAATTTCCAATTCCGGAACCAATAAAAAGTCTTTCATCATTTATTCATGAACTCATTGACTATTCATGAGTTCGAAATCATTATTCATGAGATCGTGATTCAGGTGCTGTTGATGTAAACAAAGTGGGTGGACGAGAGTGCTAGCACGTATCATCATTACTATCACTAGTGATGGTGATTATTATTAGCATCATTATCATCACCACCGCAATGCCATTATCATCATCATCATCGACTCTATCATCATTATCATCATCATTGGCTCTATCATCATTATCATCATCATTGGCTCTATCATCAGTATCATCGTCGTCGTCGCCATCTTGTTGTTCATTATCTGTGGAATGTACTTCTTAGCAACTTATCTGGTGGTTAGTTGGTGTTGAATTTGTAGGCACGCTCGAAAAAGAGGACCGTGTTCAGTGCTGCTGAGAGGAGAGGAGTTCATTCCGATGAATCAATTCATCTCGTTGGGTGCATTGATTCATTCCGATGAATAGATTCATCTCATTAGATGCATTGTCTGCATTCGAATATTAAATTGTGCTACCGTGGTCCTGACTGTTATTCTCATTGTTCGAAGTGTATTCGTCGTCGTCGTCGTCATCTTCATTCTGGTTCTACGTCATCATCATAGTCGTCATGTATGCCATCGTTATCATGATCATTGATGTCGTCATCATTGACATCAGCATCTTTTCATTCTTATCACGCTCAGCATTGCTCATCAGGTATGCTCGTCAGCATCAATATCATCATCATTATCGTAATCGCTATCGCCATCGTAATCATTATCACAATCATCCAAATCTCCTTAGTCATCCACTCGACATCTGCAAACATTTACTTATGCATTTTTGCCAAATCTCCCTCCATTACCCGACTATGCTCTAATCATCGTCTCGTCTTTTCCTTATTATCGCAGCATTTCCTTCGACATGGCGAATCATTTATTACTCACAAAGATGCAAGTCACCTGTAACATTTTATTAAAATAAGATGATCCATTATTTATTTTTTAATTTTTTTAACGGATGTTGTAATTAGTCGAGTTAGGCTTTAAATTATCTTCAAGAGTTTTTATTTTCGAAATTAAATTCATTTCAGATTTAAACAAAAATTCGCGAAATGCTGTAATCCGCTTCATATCCGTCTTGCATTTGGTGCTCTTGGAATATTTCATCATTCGTAATATTACAAAGCAACAACAACAACAACAACATTAGTAATATAATTATAATTATATCATTAATTAATATAATTATAAAAAATAATATAATTAAATAATATAACATGATATTAATATAATTATATCAATAATTATATCAACAATGATATTATAAATTTCTAATAATTATTATTATTAAAAAATTCCTCTTCAGAAACTATGAA
Source organism: Whitmania pigra (assembly GCA_021613335.1). Lineage (NCBI taxonomy): Eukaryota > Metazoa > Annelida > Clitellata > Hirudinida > Haemopidae > Whitmania > Whitmania pigra. Next base: position 80,157 of record JAJTWR010000416.1, on the reverse strand, counting down.
CTTTCTGTTTATGCACCTTAATTAACATAGTTGTTGTTATTCAGCCCCGAAATTAAGATACAATGTTCGAGCTGAAGAGCGAAAGATAAATTGTAATTGTAAGAGGTAATTTGTAACAGTAAAAGGTAATTTGTAAAATTTTTTATTCAAAATAAACACGAACCACCTGATCTGTTTTGTTAGCTACCTTAGAACTGCCACATTGAATTCTAAACTACCGTCACGTTCGACTTGTTGTCATGCACTGCTGATTCAAGCAGCAAGTACTCGCAGACGTCGACGTAGACCAGACACAATGCCCTACTTGTTTAGACCGAAGCGATTGCTAGCCAAACTCAATTCTCGATCGAGAATTGTTTGCCAAAAATGATTGAGAACAAATTGTTGACCCTCATCCAGTTATTGCATTTCATCCTCCTATCGGAGTGGATTGAAAAACATGGGAGTGCCAAATTAACGGAGAATTAAGTGCACCCTCGTGAACTGGAATCTAGCGATGAACGTCTGCCATTTTCAGGGCCTACATCACTAGGGCAGGCAGCTGGATAGCTGGCTCGAGGTCTGCTATTCAACAGTGGACCGTCTGCTAGGATCGATTCCTTACTTACGATTCTCCAGTAAATAGGACGCCATCGTCATCATCGCCGTCATCGTCATCATCGTCATCGTCGTCACCGTCGACAGAATTTAAGTTCTGGGTGTAGTAATTAATAATTATTATTGGGTGATGTTCAAACAATGCAAAACAATTTCTCGTTGTTCTCATCTGGAGAAGGATGATTATGATTGTTTACCGCCATTCCCTTTGAACTTTTAGCGATACCTTGTAATTAATTAATTATTTATATTAATATATTCATACTAACAACAATAGTAATAATAATAACACTAAACATGTATTTGCATGTATTTAAATATTAACAATAGCAATGTTTACCATCATTTCTTATGAACTTTTATCAATTCTTTTTAATTGATTAATTAATAAATAATAATAACAATAACGTGTTCAAACATCCGTCTGGCAAGTCATTAGTAGCTGTCTTTAATTCACATTTCTTTGCAAAAGGTGCCTCAAAGAATGCAGGATACAGGAAAAATTACAACAATAACATTAGCAATAACAATAACAATAATAATAATAATATTACCAATATCAACCTTAATACTAATAGCAACAACAACAGCAATAATAATAATAACAACATCAATACAACGATAAAGATAGTAATATTACCATTCCTGCTAAATTAACATCCTTTTCTTAACAACAAAACCCACCTATTCTCACAAAACGAAAGACTGCTACGGAGCAATTAACAAAAGGAAAATTATCGTTTTCTGCTTCAATCCACTTGGATCCACGCCCCAATTAAGGTGCGGAACGAGTGATTAGTGGTTCTGTTTCCGCAATAAAAAAGACACCTTTTTGGTTTTTATTTTTCTTTTTACATTTTTTTTTGTTGGAAATGGATGAAAGGCGTGGTGTGTGTTTGAAGATGACTACTGAGTGGTGATTGAGGTACTGGGTGAGGTACTGGATCTAGTTTTCTCTTTTTTTGAATAACCTGATGATGATTATGATGAGGGAATTTGTTATGTTGATGTTCTTCTAAATGAGATAATGAAATTTTATTTTAATGCTCTTAATCCGACTGAATGAACGAATGATGAAATTTATGAATTTACATCTCGCAAGTCTGTTCGCGCCGAGCACAGGGTATGTCTGTTTAGAATTTTCCCTGAATGAATTCAGTAGTGGAAAGAGAAAATACCCGTGCAATAGCTGAATGGAAATTGATGTCGAAACGAGTTGATGAGACTTGAATGGCTGTTGATGTTGTTGATGTCGGTGCTGATGATTGCAGTTAATAGGAAAATGATATCGAAGACAAGAGTCAGATAAACACATGATATCAGCCAGCGCGCACAAAAATCATCGATATCACACGGCTGAGGCCACGATATAAAATAGCAAGGCAGACTCGAATCCGAGGAGAAAAAGAGGAAAACATTTCGCCTGCTGCTGTTGGTGGTTCGTCGAACCGAGGAAGGAGATTGCTTCTTATTCTGGGCAACGAACTACTCGTTGTACTAAGAACGTCTGCTCGGTCGTTTCGCCAGTGAGCTTCGTCCGTTGACATTCTGAAGGCGGGAATAATTAGGAATCCGAGAGGTCGAGAAAATTGTTTCTCAGTCGATTAACATTATCGACTTATCGAACATGTGCTTGCGATTGTTCATCTGCTTCTTGTTTTTATTTTCTTTTAAGGATCATTCATTCATTCACTCGTTCGTTCATCCGAGATTTTGGCATGAATTGATTTTCTATTTATTTTTATTCCAGGAACACCGGAGAAGCATCTTGTTGTCAACCAGTTCCAAAGAAACACGCCTGCTTGACTTTTTGTTTTTCTACTCTAAGAAGAAGAAGAAGAAGATATTTTTACGTCGGACAGCTTATTTCTTGCCGCTTTAAGTTGCTGTCGTCTGGCCGTTGTTTTTTGACAAATACAAGCGCGTCCGTTCCGTATTGATCCGTCTCACTTGAATTACTTACTCGTTCGTCAACTTTTCGCGTCTCTCGGTTGTGGATTGACATCGCTTAAAAGATTTCAAAAGTCTTTCAAGTGCTTGCCACGACTTCATTCTGAGACGGCGGATTCATTTCATTTCCTACCCAGACAAGCCTTCAGGTTGGTTGCCCGTTTTTTTTGTTTTTCATTTAGTCAGTTTGTTTTAATTATTTGAACTTGTTTTTTTTATATATAATAGCTGTGCTTAATTTGTTTCGAAGTTCATACGTCTATTAATTTGTACTGCGAATGCTGCCACCTTAGTTGCATTGATTTTGAACGAAACATTTACTTCATTCGACAAGGTCTAGCTAGACAAAGCTCTCTTTCGAACAATTAAAGCAATTAAATCATTAAGGCTTTATGTGTATTATCCAGGTATCATTTGTTTGGCTATCTGAACTAGGTCAAGACTAACATTTATTTAATTACCCAAGTTATTTAGAGACAAAGTAAAACAAATAACAACATATTAACATAAAATTAATTCCTTTCGCATGATTCGATCAAATATTATTTTAGCGGAGATTTTTTAAACGAGTGCATTAAATTTTGTTCGAGAGATGGCGCATTATTTTTTCTTATAATCTTTTGATCGGAATCAATTTTTTAATAATTTCCAGTTCCAAAATTGTTTGCAAAATTTTAGAAATCATAAACAGACAAAGTTGTTGACTCACTAGAATCTCTCAAAATGACTAAACGCGCAGCATGCTTTCACTCTCCCCAACTTCTCTTCTTTTCTCTTTTTTTGGGACCAACATTTTGATGACTTCATGTTCTTAATCAGTGATCACACGCCCAGCAAATGAAGCCCAGAATTTTTAATAATGCTTTTGTGGATTTCTCATTGGTGTTCTTAGTTGTGCGCTTAACTCGATGTATGTAAGGATTAGTTGTGAGAGGTTGACATTATTTAAATAAACTATTTTAAAATCAAGGTCTTAATCCAATTAAACTTCATTTTTAAGTCTTTTATTTTTTTCTCGTTTTTGGCATTGTCCCGTTTTGTCACGTTTGATCCAATAAAAATCAAGTCATTGTTCCATGCGGTCAGCTTGCAATGTTTAGAAATTTAAATTAATGCCAGTAGCCATCAGATAGATTTTGAGGTTTACGCCGGTTGGGATCTGTGCGAGCAAGAAGTGAAGATGCTTGTTCCCATGGCACGATACTGCAAACATTCCGGATTGATTTTTGCCTTGCACTACCCAATGATGTATCAACTTCCACGCGAAGTAAACCTCGACTTTTGTGACATTACAGGAGGACTGATTCTTTTTTGTCGCATTGTAGAACAAGATTTTGTTGAACGTGATTTTATTCTCTCCATTTTCAGCTATCAAACACTGATAAGAATATTTTTTGATAAGAGTGTTTTTTTTTTATTTATTAACTACTTAGGTTGGATTTTGCATGTGGCTGTCTGGTTTTAGTTTATCTAAGTAGTTACCTTAATATTTTTACTATGAAATAATAACCTCAAAACAAACAATTAAATTTAAGCTTATTAAACCATTTTTGCAGACATTATTTTTCGAAGTGACAGCTTGAATTTTGAATAATGCAGTCGAGTGCATCAACTGAAGTGAAGGTTCCATCTCTATCGGTTATTATCTTTCTAAAAATTTTATTCTCAAAATATGTTTCAAGAAATCTTTGTGAAGTTGCCTACATTTTGATTTCTTGTAGCATTCTGACGCAGTGAGCATAAAAACTCATGGGAATGAGAAAATTGGCATAAATGTTGAAGGTAGTGCCGAAAAAGGGTTTTACGTCAAGGGAGTGGAACCTGACAGCATAGCTGAAGCATCAGGAAAAATTGAAACTGGTAACATATAAATGTCATTAGAATCCACTTCTAAAGTATATGGATTTTATTAAAATTATTAACAAGAAAGGAACTCACACCTAAAAATCTTAAATATCTTTCATTTGTGACAAAATAAAGTTGTTTTATAATTATTACATAATTATCTATAATTAATCAAATTTCAAATTCTAATACCTAAAAAGTACATGAACTTAAAATTCATATTTTCAGGTGATCAGCTAACAGGCATCACAATTGACATGAACACATTGAGCCTTGACGAAGCACAGAGCTTATTGAAGGTTCTATCACCATATCCAGTCAAGATTTCAGTTAAAAAAGCTACACACGATGAAAGTTTGAATGCAAGCGCCGCAGGAGAAATCGGTCTGAACGAACAATTTAGTATGATTGACTCGGGGATTGAAATCAAGGGCCCAAAGATAGACCAGACAAAGTTTGAAATAAGAGGAAGAAAAGCTAAAGGAGGAGCTGGAATAGATGTTGCTCTACCAGATGAAGAAATCAAAATAAAAAAATTCGAGCACAAATCAGACACAAAAAGATTAGATATTGATGTGCAATCACCAACAGGTAACATAACATTCCCAGGAACCATTAAAGAGGCTTCTGTCCATGATCCAAAAACAAAGGGATATTTAATAAAACTTCCAAAATTTGGTGACAAAGGAAAGATCAAAGCTGATGTGGACGTCGAAGCAAAAGACATGAATGTCGAAACATCTCTGAAAGGCGAAGGTGTTCATCTCAAGTCACCAAAGTCTGGAGGAATAACCATTAATTTACCATCATTTGGCTTGTCAGGACATAATGTGACCACTGAGGCAAGTGTTGATAATGCAAACCAAAGTGCGACAGCTTCATTAGAGAGGACGGCTGGAGCAGAAATTGACCTGAAGGATCCTAAAGGAAAGGCTGCCTTCCATATTGCTATGCCAAAATTTGGCATCAAAACAAAAACTCCAAAAGCAGATGCTGATATAAATGTGCCTGAAAGAGACATAAAATTGGAAGGCAAAATGCCACAAGCAAATGTAAACATTAGAGAAAAAAGTTCAGGTGGGATCAATATCAATTTGCCTTCGTTTGGAATAAGCAAAGGTTCCCAGGTTGATGCAGAAATAAACAAGAGAAGTCCAGAAGCAGACATAAATGTTAAACCTCCGGAGATTGAAAGAGGAATTCACATCGGTCTACCGAGCTTACCGAAAGTGAGCTTGAAAGGCAAGGGCTTGAAAGGAGATGCTGGAGTGGACGTTGATTTACCAGAAGCAGATTTGAACGTTTCTGCTGAAGCTCCAGACTTAGACATCAAAGCTCCTAAAGGATCCGGTGGTTTCCACATCGGAATGCCAAAGTTCGGCATTAAAGGCAAAGGCGTGAAAGGTGACGTTGACGTGAATCTTCCAGAAGGCGATCTGAATGTGGATGCTAGCCTTCCCGATGCCGACGTCAATCTGAAAGGTCCAAAAGGTTCAGGTGGATTTAACATCAATTTGCCATCTTTCGGAATAAGCGGTAAAGGACCGAAGGTCGAAGGTGGAATCGACGCGGACGTGAAATTACCAAAGGGAGACATGGACATGAAAGCTGAACTCCCGGATGTTGACATTGACGTGAAAGCACCAAAAGGCAAAGGAGGTTTCCACATGCCAAAGTTTGGCTTTAAAGGCAAAGTTCCAAAGGGTGAGGTTGACGTGAATCTACCAGAAGGAGAAGTGGATGTCGACGCTAGCCTGCCAGATGCCGATATCAACTTGAAAGGTCCAAAAGGTTCAGGTGGATTTAACATCAATTTGCCATCTTTCGGAATAAGCGGTAAAGGACCGAAGGTCGAAGGTGGAATCGACGCGGACGTGAAATTACCAAAGGGAGACATGGACATGAAAGCTGAACTCCCAAATGTTGACATTGACGTGAAAGCACCAAAAGGCAAAGGAGGTTTCCACATGCCAAAGTTTGGCTTTAAAGGCAAAGTTCCAAAGGGTGAAGTTGACGTGAATCTGCCTGAAGGTGATCTGAACGTAGATGCTACCATGCCCGATGCCGACGTCAACTTGAAAGGTCCAAAAGGTTCAGGTGGTATTAACATTAACTTGCCGTCGCTACCATCCTTCGGTGTAAGCGGTAAAGGACCAAAGGTCGAAGGTGGTATCGACGCTGACTTGAAATTGCCAAAGGGGGATATCGATGTCAGTGCAGAACTTCCTGATGCCGACATTGACGTGAAAGCTCCAAAAGCTAAAGGAGGATTCCATTTCGGCTTACCCAAATTTGGAATGAAAGGAAAAGGTGCCAAAGGAGAAGTGGATGTCGACGCTAGCCTGCCAGATGCCGATATCAACCTGAAAGGTCCAAAAGGATCCGGATTCAACATCGAATTGCCGACGTTCGGATTAGATGCCAAAGGTCCGAGCGGCGACGTTGACGTGAAACTGCCAAAAGGAGACATCGACCTGAAAGCTGAACTTCCAGATGCCGACAGACCTGAAAGCACCACCAAAGGAAAAGGAGGTTTCCACATCGGTCTGCCGAGCTTACCGAAAGTGAGCTTGAAAGGCAAGGGCTTGAAAGGAGATGCTGGAGTGGACGTTGATTTACCAGAAGCAGATTTGAACGTTTCCGCTGAAGCTCCAGACGTAGACATCAAAGCTCCTAAAGGATCCGGTGGTTTCCACATCGGAATGCCAAAGTTCGGCATTAAAGGCAAAGGTGTGAAAGGTGACGTTGACGTGAATCTTCCAGAAGGCGATCTGAATGTGGATGCCAGCCTTCCCGATGCCGACGTCAATCTGAAAGGTCCAAAAGGGTCAGGTGGATTTAACATCAATTTGCCATCTTTCGGAATAAGCGGTAAAGGACCGAAGGTCGAAGGTGGAATCGACGCGGACGTGAAATTACCAAAGGGAGACATGGACATGAAAGCTGAACTCCCAGATGTTGACATTGACGTGAAAGCACCAAAAGGCAAAGGAGGTTTCCACATGCCAAAGTTTGGCTTTAAAGGCAAAGTTCCAAAGGGTGAGGTTGACGTGAATCTACCAGAGGAGAGTGGATGTCGACGCTAGCCTGCCAGATGCGACGATATCAACTTGAAAGGTCCAAAAGGTTCAGGTGGATTTAACATCAATTTGCCATCTTTCGGAATAAGCGGTAAAGGACCGAAGGTCGAAGGTGGAATCGACGCGGACGTGAAATTACCAAAGGGAGACATGGACATGAAAGCTGAACTCCCAGATGTTGACATTGACGTGAAAGCACCAAAAGGCAAAGGAGGTTTCCACATGCCAAAGTTTGGCTTTAAAGGCAAAGTTCCAAAGGGTGAAGTTGACGTGAATCTGCCTGAAGGTGATCTGAACGTAGATGCTACAATCCCCGATGCCGACGTCAACTTGAAAGGTCCAAAAGGTTCAGGTGGTATTAACATTAACTTGCCGTCGCTACCATCCTTCGGTGTAAGCGGTAAAGGACCAAAGGTCGAAGGTGGTATCGACGCTGACTTGAAATTGCCAAAGGGGGATATCGATGTCAGTGCAGAACTTCCTGATGCCGACATTGACGTGAAAGCTCCAAAAGCTAAAGGAGGATTCCATTTCGGCTTACCCAAATTTGGAATGAAAGGAAAAGGTGCCAAAGGAGAAGTGGATGTCGACGCTAGCCTGCCAGATGCCGATATCAACCTGAAAGGTCCAAAAGGATCCGGAGGATTCAACATCGAATTGCCGACGTTCGGATTAGATGCCAAAGGTCCGAGCGGCGACGTTGACGTGAAACTGCCAAAAGGAGACATCGACCTGAAAGCTGAACTTCCAGATGCCGACATAGACCTGAAAGCACCAAAAGGAAAAGGAGGTTTCCACATAGGTCTGCCGAGCTTACCGAAAGTGAGCTTGAAAGGCAAGGGCTTGAAAGGAGATGCTGGAGTGGACGTTGATTTACCAGAAGCAGATTTGAACGTTTCCGCTGAAGCTCCAGACGTAGACATCAAAGCCCTAAAGGATCCGGTGGTTTCCACATCGGAATGCCAAAGTTCGGCATTAAAGGCAAAGGTGTGAAAGGTGACGTTGACGTGAATCTTCCAGAAGGCGATCTGAATGTGGATGCCAGCCTTCCCGATGCCGACGTCAATCTGAAAGGTCCAAAAGGGTCAGGTGGATTTAACATCAATTTGCCATCTTTCGGAATAAGCGGTAAAGGACCGAAGGTCGAAGGTGGAATCGACGCGGACGTTGAAATTACCAAAGGGAGACATGGACATGAAAGCTGAACTCCCAGATGTTGACATTGACGTGAAAGCACCAAAAGGCAAAGGAGGTTTCCACATGCCAAAGTTTGGCTTTAAAGGCAAAGTTCCAAAGGGTGAGTTGACGTGAATCTACCAGAAGGAGAAGTGGATGTCGACGCTAGCCTGCCAGATGCCGATATCAACTTGAAAGGTCCAAAAGGTTCAGGTGGATTTAACATCAATTTGCCATCTTTCGGAATAAGCGGTAAAGGACCGAAGGTCGAAGGTGGAATCGACGCGGACGTGAAATTACCAAAGGGAGACATGGACATGAAAGCTGAACTCCCAGATGTTGACATTGACGTGAAAGCACCAAAAGGCAAAGGAGGTTTCCACATGCCAAAGTTTGGCTTTAAAGGCAAAGTTCCAAAGGGTGAAGTTGACGTGAATCTGCCTGAAGGTGATCTGAACGTAGATGCTACAATCCCCGATGCCGACGTCAACTTGAAAGGTCCAAAAGGTTCAGGTGGTATTAACATTAACTTGCCGTCGCTACCATCCTTCGGTGTAAGCGGTAAAGGACCAAAGGTCGAAGGTGGTATCGACGCTGACTTGAAATTGCCAAAGGGGGATATCGATGTCAGTGCAGAACTTCCTGATGCCGACATTGACGTGAAAGCTCCAAAAGCTAAAGGAGGATCCTTCGGCTACTCGGCTTACCAAATTTGGAATGAAAGGAAAAGGTGCCAAGGAGAAGTGTGTCGACGCTAGCCTGCCAGATGCCGATATCAACCTGAAAGGTCCAAAAGGATCCGGAGGATTCAACATCGAATTGCCGACGTTCGGATTAGATGCCAAAGGTCCGAGCGGCGACGTTGACGTGAAACTGCCAAAAGGAGACATCGACCTGAAAGCTGAACTTCCAGATGCCGACATAGACCTGAAAGCACCAAAAGGAAAAGGAGGTTTCCACAATAGGTCTGCCGAGCTTACCGAAAGTGAGCTTGAAAGGCAAGGGCTTGAAAGGAGATGCTGGAGTGGACGTTGATTTACCAGAAGCAGATTTGAACGTTTCCGCTGAAGCTCCAGACGTAGACATCAAAGCTCCTAAAGGATCCGGTGGTTTCCACATCGAATGCCAAGTTCGGCATTAAAGGCAAAGGTGTGAAAGGTGACGTTGACGTGAATCTTCCAGAAGGCGATCTGAATGTGGATGCCAGCCTTCCCGATGCCGACGTCAATCTGAAAGGTCCAAAAGGGTCAGGTGGATTTAACATCAATTTGCCATCTTTCGGAATAAGCGGTAAAGGACCGAAGGTCGAAGGTGGAATCGACGCGGACGTGAAATTAACCAAAGGGAGACATGGACATGAAAGCTGAACTGACTCCCAGATGTTGACATTGACGTGAAAGCACCAAAAGGCAAAGGAGGTTTCCACATGCCAAAGTTTGGCTTTAAAGGCAAAGTTCCAAAGGGTGAGGTTGACGTGAATCTACCAGAAGGAGAAGTGGATGTCGACGCTAGCCTGCCAGATGCCGATATCAACTTGAAAGGTCCAAAAGGTTCAGGTGGATTTAACATCAATTTGCCATCTTTCGGAATAAGCGGTAAAGGACCGAAGGTCGAAGGTGGAATCGACGCGGACGTGAAATTACCAAAGGGGACATGGACATGAAAGCTGAACTCCCAGATGTTGACATTGACGTGAAAGCACCAAAAGGCAAAGGAGGTTTCCACATGCCAAAGTTTGGCTTTAAAGGCAAAGTTCCAAAGGGTGAAGTTGACGTGAATCTGCCGAGGTGATCTGAACGTAGATGCTACAATCCCCGATGCCGACGTCAACTTGAAGGTCCAAAAGGTTCAGGTGGTATTAACATTAACTTGCCGTCGCTACCATCCTTCGGTGTAAGCGGTAAAGGACCAAAGGTCGAAGGTGGTATCGACGCTGACTTGAAATTGCCAAAGGGGGATATCGATGTCAGTGCAGAACTTCCTGATGCCGACATTGACGTGAAAGCTCCAAAAGCTAAAGGAGGATTCCATTTCGGCTTACCCAAATTTGGAATGAAAGGAAAAGGTGCCAAAGGAGAAGTGGATGTCGACGCTAGCCTGCCAGATGCCGATATCAACCTGAAAGGTCCAAAAGGATCCGGAGGATTCAACATCGAATTGCCGACGTTCGGATTAGATGCCAAAGGTCCGAGCGGCGACGTTGACGTGAAACTGCCAAAAGGAGACATCGACCTGAAAGCTGAACTTCCAGATGCCGACATAGACCTGAAAGCACCAAAAGGAAAAGGAGGTTTCCACATAGGTCTGCCGAGCTTACCGAAAGTGAGCTTGAAAGGCAAGGGCTTGAAAGGAGATGCTGGAGTGGACGTTGATTTACCAGAAGCAGATTTGAACGTTTCCGCTGAAGCTCCAGACGTAGACATCAAAGCTCCTAAAGGATCCGGTGGTTTCCACATCGAAATGCCAAAGTTCGCATTAAAGGCAAAGGGTGAAAGGTGACGTTGACGTGAATCTTCCAGAAGGCGATCTGAATGTGGATGCCAGCCTTCCCGATGCCGACGTCAATCTGAAAGGTCCAAAAGGGTCAGGTGGATTTAACATCAATTTGCCATCTTTCGGAATAAGCGGTAAAGGACCGAAGGTCGAAGGTGGAATCGACGCGGACGTGAAATTACCAAAGGGAGACATGGACATGAAAGCTGAACTCCCAGATGTTGACATTGACGTGAAAGCACCAAAAGGCAAAGGAGGTTTCCACATGCCAAAGTTTGGCTTTAAAGGCAAAGTTCCAAAGGGTGAGGTTGACGTGAATCTACCAGAAGGAGAAGTGGATGTCGACGCTAGCCTGCCAGATGCCGATATCAACTTGAAAGGTCCAAAAGGTTCAGGTGGATTTAACATCAATTTGCCGTCGCTACCATCCTTCGGTGTAAGCGGTAAAGGACCGAAGGTCGAAGGCGGAATCGACGCGGACGTGAAATTACCAAAAGGAGACATGGACGTGAAAGCTGAACTTCCAGATGCCGACATCGACCTGAAAGCACCAAAAGGAAAAGGAGGTTTCCACATCGGTCTGCCAAGCTTGCCTAAAGTAAGCTTGAAAGGAAAGGGCTTGAAAGGAGATGCTGGAGTGGACGTTGATTTACCAGAAGCAGATTTGAACGTTTCCGCTGAAGCTCCAGACGTAGACATCAAAGCTCCTAAAGGATCCGGTGGTTTCCACATCGGAATGCCAAAGTTCGGCATTAAAGGCAAAGGTGTGAAAGGTGACGTTGACGTGAATCTTCCAGAAGGCGATCTGAATGTGGATGCCAGCCTTCCCGATGCCGACGTCAATCTGAAAGGTCCAAAAGGGTCAGATGGATTTAACATCAATTTGCCATCTTTCGGAATAAGCGGTAAAGGACCGAAGGTCGAAGGTGGAATCGACGCGGACGTGAAATTACCAAAGGGAGACATGGACATGAAAGCTGAACTCCCAGATGTTGACATTGACGTGAAAGCACCAAAAGGCAAAGGAGGTTTCCACATGCCAAAGTTTGGCTTTAAAGGCAAAGTTCCAAAGGGTGAAGTTGACGTGAATCTGCCTGAAGGTGATCTGAACGTAGATGCTACAATCCCCGATGCCGATGTCAACTTGAAAGGTCCAAAAGGTTCAGGTGGTATTAACATTAACTTGCCGTCGCTACCATCCTTCGGTGTAAGCGGTAAAGGACCGAAGGTCGAAGGCGGAATCGACGCGGACGTGAAATTACCAAAAGGAGACATGGACGTGAAAGCTGAACTTCCAGATGCCGACATCGACCTGAAAGCACCAAAAGGAAAAGGAGGTTTCCACATCGGTCTGCCGAGCTTGCCTAAAGTAAGCTTGAAAGGAAAGGGCTTGAAAGGAGATGCTGGAGTGGACGTTGATTTACCAGAAGCAGATTTGAACGTTTCCGCTGAAGCTCCAGACGTAGACATCAAAGCTCCTAAAGGATCCGGTGGTTTCCACATCGGAATGCCAAAGTTCGGCATTAAAGGCAAAGGTGTGAAAGGTGACGTTGACGTGAATCTTCCAGAAGGCGATCTGAATGTGGATGCCAGCCTTCCCGATGCCGACGTCAATCTGAAAGGTCCAAAAGGGTCAGGTGGATTTAACATCAATTTGCCATCTTTCGGAATAAGCGGTAAAGGACCGAAGGTCGAAGGTGGAATCGACGCGGACGTGAAATTACCAAAGGGAGACATGGACATGAAAGCTGAACTCCCAGATGTTGACATTGACGTGAAAGCACCAAAGGGCAAAGGAGGTTTCCACATGCCAAAGTTTGGCTTTAAAGGCAAAGTTCCAAAGGGTGAAGTTGACGTGAATCTGCCTGAAGGTGATCTGAACGTAGATGCTACAATCCCCGATGCCGATGTCAACTTGAAAGGTCCAAAAGGTTCAGGTGGTATTAACATTAACTTGCCGTCGCTACCATCCTTCGGTGTAAGCGGTAAAGGACCGAAGGTCGAAGGCGGAATCGACGCGGACGTGAAATTACCAAAAGGAGACATGGACGTGAAAGCTGAACTTCCAGATGCCGACATCGACCTGAAAGCACCAAAAGGAAAAGGAGGTTTCCACATCGGTCTGCCGAGCTTGCCTAAAGTAAGCTTGAAAGGAAAGGGCTTGAAAGGAGATGCTGGAGTGGACGTTGATTTACCAGAAGCAGATTTGAACGTTTCCGCTGAAGCTCCAGACGTAGACATCAAAGCTCCTAAAGGATCCGGTGGTTTCCACATCGGAATGCCAAAGTTCGGCATTAAAGGCAAAGGGTGAAAGGTGACGTTGACGTGAATCTTCCAGAAGGCGATCTGAATGTGGATGCCAGCCTTCCCGATGCCGACGTCAATCTGAAAGGTCCAAAAGGGTCAGGTGGATTTAACATCAATTTGCCATCTTTCGGAATAAGCGGTAAAGGACCGAAGGTCGAAGGTGGAATCGACGCGGACGTGAAATTACCAAAGGGAGACATGGACATGAAAGCTGAACTCCCAGATGTTGACATTGACGTGAAAGCACCAAAAGGCAAAGGAGGTTTCCACATGCCAAAGTTTGGCTTTAAAGGCAAAGTTCCAAAGGGTGAAGTTGACGTGAATCTGCCTGAAGGTGATCTGAACGTAGATGCTACAATCCCCGATGCCGACGTCAACTTGAAAGGTCCAAAAGGTTCAGGTGGTTTTAACATCAATTTGCCATCTTTCGGAATAAGCGGTAAAGGATCGAAGGTCGAAGGTGGAATCGACGCGGACGTGAAATTACCAAAAGGAGACATGGACGTGAAAGCTGAACTTCCAGATGCCGACATCGACCTGAAAGCACCAAAAGGAAAAGGAGGTTTCCACATCGGTCTGCCGAGCTTGCCTAAAGTAAGCTTGAAAGGAAAGGGCTTGAAAGGAGATGCTGGAGTGGACGTTGATTTACCAGAAGCAGATTTGAACGTTTCCGCTGAAGCTCCAGACGTAGACATCAAAGCTCCTAAAGGATCCGGTGGTTTCCACATCGGAATGCCAAAGTTCGGCATTAAAGGCAAAGGTGTGAAAGGTGACGTTGACGTGAATCTTCCAGAAAGCGATCTGAATGTGGATGCCAGCCTTCCCGATGCCGACGTCAATCTGAAAGGTACAAAAGGGTCAGGTGGATTTAACATCAATTTGCCATCTTTCGGAATAAGCGGTAAAGGACCGAAGGTCGAAGGTGGAATCGACGCGGACGTGAAATTACCAAAGGGAGACATGGACATGAAAGCTGAACTCCCAGATGTTGACATTGACGTGAAAGCACCAAAAGGCAAAGGAGGTTTCCACATGCCAAAGTTTGGCTTTAAAGGCAAAGTTCCAAAGGTGAAGTTGACGTGAATCTGCCTGAAGGTGATCTGAACGTAGATGCTACAATCCCCGATGCCGATGTCAACTTGAAAGGTCCAAAAGGTTCAGGTGGTATTAACATTAACTTGCCGTCGCTACCATCCTTCGGTGTAAGCGGTAAAGGACCGAAGGTCGTAGGCGGAATCGACGCGGACGTGAAATTACCAAAAGGAGACATGGACGTGAAAGCTGAACTTCCAGATGCCGACATCGACCTGAAAGCACCAAAAGGAAAAGGAGGTTTCCACATCGGTCTGCCGAGCTTGCCTAAAGTAAGCTTGAAAGGAAAGGGCTTGAAAGGAGATGCTGGAGTGGACGTTGATTTACCAGAAGCAGATTTGAACGTTTCCGCTGAAGCTCCAGACGTAGACATCAAAGCTCCTAAAGGATCCGGTGGTTTCCACATCGGAATGCCAAAGTTCGGCATTAAAGGCAAAGGTGTGAAAGGTGACGTTGACGTGAATCTTCCAGAAGGCGATCTGAATGTGGATGCCAGCCTTCCCGATGCCGACGTCAATCTGAAAGGTCCAAAAGGGTCAGGTGGATTTAACATCAATTTGCCATCTTTCGGAATAAGCGGTAAAGGACCGAAGGTCGAAGGTGGAATCGACGCGGACGTGAAATTACCAAAGGGAGACATGAACGTGAAAGCTGAACTCCCGGATGTTGACATTGACGTGAAAGCACCAAAAGGCAAAGGAGGTTTCCACATGCCAAAGTTCGGCTTTAAAGGCAAAGTTCCCAAGGGTGACATTGACGTGAATCTTCCAGAAGGCGATCTGAATGTGGACGCCAGCCTTCCGGATGCCGACGTCAATCTGAAAGGTCCAAAAGGTTCAGGTGGATTTAATATCAATTTGCCATCTTTCGGAATAAGCGGTAAAGGACCGAAGGTCGAAAGTGGAATCGACGCGGACGTGAAATTACCAAAAGGAGACATGGACGTGAAAGCTGAACTCCCGGATGTTGACATTGACGTGAAAGCACCAAAAGGCAAAGGAGGTTTTCACATGCCAAAGTTCGGCTTTAAAGGCAAAGTTCCCAAGGGTGACGTTGACGTGAATCTTCCAGAAGGCGATCTGAATGTGGATGCCAGCCTTCCGGATGCCGACGTCAATCTGAAAGGTCCAAAAGGTTCAGGTGGATTTAATATCAATTTGCCATCTTTCGGAATAAGCGGTAAAGGACCGAAGGTCGAAGGTGGAATCGACGCGGACGTGAAATTACCAAAAGGAGACATGGACATGAAAGCTGAACTCCCAGATGTTGACATTGACGTGAAAGCACCAAAAGGCAAAGGAGGTTTTCACATGCCAAAGTTCGGCTTTAAAGGCAAAGTTCCAAAGGGTGAGGTTGACGTGAATCTGCCAGAAGGTGATCTGAACGTAGATGCTACCCTGCCCGATGC
This sequence comes from Whitmania pigra, assembly GCA_021613335.1. Lineage (NCBI taxonomy): Eukaryota > Metazoa > Annelida > Clitellata > Hirudinida > Haemopidae > Whitmania > Whitmania pigra. Next base: position 64,209 of record JAJTWR010000416.1, on the reverse strand, counting down.
CGACGTCAACTTGAAAGGTCCGAAAGGTTCAGGTGGAATTAACATTAACTTGCCGTCGCTACCATCCTTTGGTGTAAGCGGTAAAGGACCAAAGGTCGAAGGGGGTATCGACGCTGACTTGAAATTGCCAAAGGGGGATATCGATGTCAGTGCGGAACTTCCTGATGCCGACATTGACGTGAAAGCTCCAAAAGCTAAAGGAGGATTCCATTTCGGCCTACCAAAATTTGGAATGAAAGGAAAAGGTGCCAAAGGAGAAGTGGATGTCGACGCTAGCCTGCCAGATGCCGATATCAACCTGAAAGGTTCAAAAGGATCCGGAGGATTCAATATCGAATTGCCGACGTTCGGATTAGATGCCAAAGGTCCAAGCGGCGACGTTGACGTGAAACTACCAAAAGGAGACATCGACCTGAAAGCTGAACTCCCAGATACCGACATCGACCTGAAAGCACCAAAAGGAAAAGGAAGCTTCCACATTGGTCTGCCGAGCTTGCCTAAAGTAAGCTTAAAAGGAAAGGGCTTGAAAGGAGATGCTGGAGTGGACGTTGATTTACCAGAAGCAGATTTGAACGTTTCCGCTGAAGCTCCAGACGTAGACATCAAAGCTCCTAAAGGATCCGGTGGTTTCCACATCGGAATGCCAAAGTTCGGCATTAAAGGCAAAGGTGTGAAAGGTGACGTTGACGTGAATCTTCCAGAGGGCGATCTGAATGTCGATGCCAGCCTTCCGGATGCCGACGTCAATCTGAAAGGTCCAAAAGGTTCAGGTGGCTTTAACATCAATTTGCCATCTTTCGGAATAAGCGGTAAAGGACCGAAGGTCGAAGGTGGAATCGACGCGGACGTGAAACTACCAAAGGGAGACATGGACATGAAAGCTGAACTCCCAGATGTTGACATTGACGTGAAAGCACCAAAAGGCAAAGGAGGTTTCCACATGCCAAAGTTTGGCTTTAAAGGCAAAGTTCCAAAGGGTGCGGTTGACGTGAATCTGCCTGAAGGTGATCTGAACGTAGATGCTACCCTGCCCGATGCCGACGTCAACTTGAAAGGTCCGAAAGGTTTAGGTGGAATTAACATTAACTTGCCGTCGCTACCATCCTTCGGTGTAAGCGGTAAAGGACCAAAGGTCGAAGGTGGTATCGACGCTGACTTGAAATTGCCAAAGGGGGATATCGATGTCAGTGCGGAACTTCCTGATGCCGACATTGATGTGAAAGCTCCAAAAGCTAAAGGAGGATTGCATTTCGGCTTACCCAAATTTGGAATGAAAGGAAAAGGTGCCAAAGGAGAAGTGGATGTCGACGCTAGCCTGCCAGATGCCGATATCAACCTGAAAGGTCCAAAAGGATCCGGAGGATTCAACATCGAATTGCCGACGTTCGGATTAGATGCCAAAGGTCCAAGCGGCGACGTTGACGTGAAACTACCAAAAGGAGACATCGACCTGAAAGCTGAACTCCCAGATACCGACATAGACCTGAAAGCACCAAAAGGAAAAGGAGGCTTCCACATTGGTCTGCCGAGCTTGCCTAAAGTAAGCTTGAAAGGAAAGGGCTTGAAAGGAGATGCTGGAGTGGACGTTGATTTACCAGAATCAGATTTGAACGTTTCCGCTGAAGCTCCAGACGTAGACATCAAAGCTCCTAAAGGATCCAGTGGTTTCCACATCGGAATGCCAAAGTTCGGCATTAAAAGCAAAGGTGTGAAAGGTGACGTTGACGTGAATTTTCCAGAGGGCGATCTGAATGTCGATGCCAGCCTTCCCGATGCCGATGTAAATCTGCAAGGTCCAAAAGGTTCAGGTGGCTTTAACATCAATTTGCCATCTTTCGGAATAAGCGGTAAAGGACCGAAGGTCGAAGGTGGAATCGACGCGGACGTGAAATTACCAAAAGGAGACATCGACGTGAAAGCTGAACTTCCAGATGCCGACATCGACCTGAAAGCAGCAAAAGGAAAAGGAGGTTTCCACATTGGTCTGCCGAGCTTGCCTAAAGTAAGCTTGAAAGGAAAGGGCTTGAAAGGAGATGCTGGAGTGGACGTTGATTTACCAGAAGCAGATTTGAACGTTTCCGCTGAAGCTCCAGACGTAGACATCAAAGCTCCTAAAAGATCCGGTGGTTTCCACATCGGAATGCCAAAGTTCGGCATTAAAAGCAAAGGTGTGAAAGGTGACGTTGACGTGAATCTTCCAGAGGGCGATCTGAATGTGGATGCCAGCCTTCCCGATGCCGACGTCAATCTGAAAGGTCCAAAAGGGTCAGGTGGATTTAACATCAATTTGCCATCTTTCGGAATAAGCGGTAAAGGACCGAAGGTCGAAGGTGGAATCGACGCGGACGTGAAATTACCAAAAGGAGACATGGACGTGAAAGCTGAACTCCCGGATGTTGACATTGACATGAAAGCACCAAAAGACAAAGGAGGTTTCCACATGCCAAAGTTCGGCTTTAAAGGCAAAGTTCCCAAGGGTGACGTTGACGTGAATCTTCCAGAAGGCGATCTGAATGTGGATGCCAGCCTTCCGGATGCCGACGTATATGTGAAAGGTCCAAAAGGTTCAGGTGGATTTAACATCAATTTGCCATCTTTCGGAATAAGCGGTAAAGGACCGAAGGTCGAAGGTGGAATCGACGCGGACGTGAAATTACCAAAAGGAGACATGGACGTGAAAGCTGAACTCCCGGATGTTGACATTGACGTGAAAGCACCAAAAGGCAAAGGAGGTTTCCACATGCCAAAGTTCAGCTTTAAAGGCAAAGTTCCCAAGGGTGACGTTGACGTGAATCTTCCAGAAGGCGATCTGAATGTGGATGCCAACCTTCCGGATGCCGACGTCAATCTGAAAGGTCCAAAAGGTTCAGGTGGTTTTAACATCAATTTGCCATCTTTCGGAATAAGCGGTAAAGGACCGACGGTCGAAAGTGGAATCGACGCGGACGTGAAATTACCAAAAGGAGACATGGACGTGAAAGCTGAACTCCCGGATGTTGACATTGACATGAAAGCACCAAAAGACAAAGGAGGTTTCCACATGCCAAAGTTCGGCTTTAAAGGCAAAGTTCCCAAGGGTGACGTTGACGTGAATCTTCCAGAAGGCGATCTGAATGTGGATGCCAACCTTCCGGATGCCGACGTCAATCTGAAAGGTCCAAAAGGTTCAGGTGGAATTAACATTAACTTGCCGTCGCTACCATCCTTCGGTGTAAGCGGTAAAGGACCAAAGGTCGAAGGTGGTATCGACGCTGACTTGAAATTGCCAAAGGGGGATATCGATGTCAGTGCGGAACTTCCTGATGCCGACTTTGACGTGAAAGCTCCAAAAGCTAAAGGAGGATTCCATTTCGGCTTACCCAAATTTGGAATGAAAGGAAAAGGTGCCAAAGGAGAAGTGGATGTCGACGCTAGCCTGCCAGATGCCGATATCAACCTGAAAGGTCCAAAAGGATCCGGAGGATTCAACATCGAATTGCCGACGTTCGGATTAGATGCCAAAGGTCCAAGCGGCGACGTTGACGTGAAACTACCAAAAGGAGACATCGACCTGAAAGCTGAACTTCCAGATGCCGACATCGACCTGAAAGCACCAAAAGGAAAAGGAGGTTTCCACATCGGTCTGCCGAGCTTGCCTAAAGTAAGCTTGAAAGGAAAGGGCTTGAAAGGAGATGCTGGTGTGGACGTTGATTTACCAGAATCAGATTTGAACGTTTCCGCTGAAGCTCCAGACGTAGACATCAAAGCTCCTAAAGGATCCGGTGGTTTCCACATCGGAATGCCAAAGTTCGGCATTAAAGGCAAAGGTGTGAAAGGTGACGTTGACGTGAATCTTCCAGAAGGCGATCTGAATGTGGATGCCAGCCTTCCCGATGCCGACGTCAATTTGAAAGGTCCAAAAGGTTCAGGTGGATTTAACATCAATTTGCCATCTTTCGGAATAAGCGGTAAAGGACCGAAGGTCGAAGGTGGAATCGACGCGGACGTGAAATTACCAAAGGGAGACATGAACGTGAAAGCTGAACTCCCGGATGTTGACATTGACGTGAAAGCACCAAAAGGCAAAGGAGGTTTCCACATGCCAAAGTTCGGCTTTAAAGGCAAAGTTCCCAAGGGTGACGTTGACGTGAATCTGCCAGAAAGTGATCTGAACGTAGATGCTTCCCTGCCCGATGCCGACGTCAACTTGAAAGGTCCAAAAGGTTCAGGTGGAATTAACATTAACTTGCCGTCGCTACCATCCTTTGGTGTAAGCGGTAAAGGACCAAAGGTCGAAGGTGGTATCGACGCTGACTTGAAATTGCCAAAGGGGGATATCGATGTCAGTGCGGAACTTCCTGATGCCGACTTTGACGTGAAAGCTCCAAAAGCTAAAGGAGGATTCCATTTCGGCTTACCCAAATTTGGAATGAAAGGAAAAGGTGCCAAAGGAGAAGTGGATGTCGACGCTAGCCTGCCAGATGCCGATATCAACCTGAAAGGTTCAAAAGGATCCGGAGGATTCAACATCGAATTGCCGACGTTCGGATTAGATGCCAAAGGTCCAAGCGGCGACGTTGACGTGAAACTACCAAAAGGAGACATCGACCTGAAAGCTGAACTTCCAGATGCCGACATCGACCTGAAAGCACCAAAAGGAAAAGGAGGTTTCCACATCGGTCTGCCGAGCTTGCCTAAAGTAAGCTTGAAAGGAAAGGGCTTGAAAGGAGATGCTGGAGTGGACGTTGATTTACCAGAAGCAGATTTGAACGTTTCCGCTGAAGCTCCAGACGTAGACATCAAAGCTCCTAAAGGATCCGGTGGTTTCCACATCGGAATGCCAAAGTTCGGCATTAAAGGCAAAGGTGTGAAAGGTGACGTTGACGTGAATCTTCCAGAAGGCGATCTGAATGTGGATGCCAGCCTTCCCGATGCCGACGTCAATCTGAAAGGTCCAAAAGGGTCAGGTGGTTTTAACATCAATTTGCCATCTTTCGGAATAAGCGGTAAAGGACCGAAGGTCGAAGGTGGAATCGACGCGGACGTGAAATTACCAAAAGGAGACATGGACGTGAAAGCTGAACTCCCGGATGTTGACATTGACGTGAAAGCACCAAAAGGCAAAGGAGGTTTCCACATGCCAAAGTTCGGCTTTAAAGGCAATGTTCCCAAGGGTGACGTTGACGTGAATCTTCCAGAAGGCGATCTGAATGTGGATGCCAGCCTTCCCGATGCCGACGTCAATTTGAAAGGTCCAAAAGGTTCAGGTGGATTTAACATCAATTTGCCATCTTTCGGAATAAGCGGTAAAGGACCGAAGCTCGAAGGTGGAATCGACGCGGACGTGAAATTACCAAAAGGAGACATGGACGTGAAAGCTGAACTCCCGGATGTTGACATTGACGTGAAAGCACCAAAAGGCAAAGGAGGTTTCCACATGCCAAAGTTCGGCTTTAAAGGCAAAGTTCCCAAGGGTGACGTTGACGTGAATCTTCCAGAAGGCGATCTGAATGTGGATGCCAGCCTTCCCGATGCCGACGTCAATCTGAAAGGTCCAAAAGGTTCAGGTGGATTTAACATCAATTTGCCATCTTTCGGAATAAGCGGTAAAGGACCGAAAGTCGAAGGTGGAATCGACGCGGACGTGAAATTACCAAAAGGAGACATGGACGTGAAAGCTGAACTCCCGGATGTTGACATTGACGTGAAAGCACCAAAAGGCAAAGGAGGTTTCCACATGCCAAAGTTGGGATTTAAAGGAACATCTCCCAAGTGTGAAGTTGACGCGAATCTTCCAGAGGGAAACATGTCTTTTGCAGCTGAAGTTCCTGATGTTGAAGTTGGTGTTAACGTTCCTAAAGGTAAAGATGGTTTACACGTGAATTTACCCAGTATTCCTAAACTGAACATTAAGGGAAAAGGTGTTTCGCATGGCGACATCGAGGTTGATGTGCCGTCTGGTGATGCTGTGGTTTCAGGTAATGCGGATGTTGACGTTCATGTTCCGAAAAGCTTTCCTAAGTTGCATATTGATTCTCGTGGTAATGTTGATAAATCTTTGGGCGGTTCAGCTGACATTGATGCCGGAGTTTCTCTTCCAAAAAGCGACAGTGACAATCTGGCTTTGTCTTCGAAATCAAAATCAAAAGGTTTTCATATCGGATTGCCAAAATTTGCAGGAAAAGGTAAAGGGGTGAAATCGAGTGGTTTTTCTCGTGCTAAGTCTGAAGGAGTTGATGCTAATATTACCGGAAAAGATTATTCCATTGAGCTTCCCAAGTTTAATCTTGCCACTTCAGCACTAGAAGCTCGCGCTGATGTATCTGGTTCTGCAGCTCATGGCGGTGCTTCAGTTTCTGGTTCGAGTCCTGTTCATGTTTCTGGAAGATATCAGACTGGTTTTCCAAAAATTACCTCCAAGAGTCAGTCGTTTGAGCCTAATTTGAACGTCAACATGGAAACATCGGGTACTAAAGTTGGAAGTTTGCCACGTGAAATTGATTCAGCCTCACGTAAAGGAAAATTTAGGGTAAAGGCTAGGCCTCGTAGTATGGAGATCGGCGCAAGCGCTTCCGAAAGTGACCATGATTTAGCAGGCGATGACACTGGAACGCCCAAAAAGAGAAAGCGGCGAGGATTTATTCAGCGCATCAAAGATTTTTTCAGCACTGACTCCAAATCACCTAGCCAAGAGTTTGAACATGGCTCATCTCCTGAACATCCAGATTATCATGAAAAACCCAATGTTAGCGCAGTTTCCATCACACACGACGATCCTGGTTTATCGATCAAGCCGAAGTCTTCCGTAACGGAAGTGGCCGGTGGTGTCCCAGAAGCTAATGTTTCTCTTTCCCCTCCTGCTTTGTCCGGTGGTTTACAAGCCGACTTGCCGTCAGTTTCATATTCCTTTTCATCGAGCAAGACAATAATTGAAAGCAAAGGGCCGTCCCATCATCAGGTTACCGAAACCAAAGAAATTAGAATTGAAAAAGGAGGTATCTCTTCGGAATTTAAATCTGCATCCGAGGCGTCTCAAGTTCAAGTTGAAAAGAAAATTCACCATTGAAACTGAGCTTTAACCATGCTACAGGTAGAAGGTTGCGACGCTTGCGAAATAGCACTCATTCACTTTTGAACTTAATCAGCACGTCCAATTATGATTTTTTTAAACTGCTTGAAATTTGTGACAGTTATAAACATTTCAAGATGACTTTTCCGCTATCTTGAAGTGGAGTGAACTCTCATGAAGATTTCATTAATGACTAGGCTTCCCGGGTGTGAGAATGATGACTAAATATGTCTTATTTTTTAACGAGCTTTGCTTTTAACTAGTGGCTTTCTCGTAATAATTGTTCATCATTGTCGCATCGTCTCGTTACGATTTTACACCTGCTTTTTTACTGATCGGGCTATGAATGTCATGTGACGCTCTCGGGCCAACAAACTAATCCCTCTTGCTACATAGGCTGTAGATGTGTTGTTGGTACATGCTGCTTGACCCTCAAAACTTGCAAAACGTCGTGCTTTGGTCCTAACTCTATAATTCTTAAACATTATTCAACTTTGCCATTTGAATGTAACTAATAAAGCTGAGACCAATTCAATGTATTCTAAATACAAATGAAATACTAACTAAATACAAATGAAATTTTGTCAAGTCTTATTGCATCTTAAATATACAAATTGTGATATAATATGTATGCCGAACGCTTTTGCCACAGAATAATTAAATTAATTAAATAAACGAAACTTTGGGTACGATAAATAATAATAATAATAATTAATAATAAGTGTATTTGTATAGCGTCATAAACGTCAGGGGCGCTCCGTCCTTGGTTGAGGTGGGTCAAGAGGCTGGCCTTGAATTGGTTGAATGATGCAGAGGCCCTGAGGTTAGCCGGTAGAGCGTTCCATGTCTGAGGAGCGGTGAACTTGTAGGACTATGTTTCAAACTAAAATATAAATAATTGTTGGCTTGAACGCCTGAGAGAATCGTATTTAATAATAAAATGGGCGCTTGTATAGAATTTGAATGAGGGAAGTCCTTGCTAGTCTGAGTACAAGTCTCTCCGGTATATGTCCAACATGGGTAAAACATATATAGGACGGCTTGTGTCCTAGGAGGAAGTTAAATATTATGACCTGGATAATATCCAATACGGATATCTTGAACTTTTTTGCTTTAACAACGTGATATATCTTCTTGAAAGGCTTTGTGTTCGGGTCTTCGTCCAAAGAACTAAACAGCACTTAGTAGTCTTTACCGCTATGCAACCGCTGGCGCAATCCGTCCCTTTTACCAGGTGTCCGCTAATATACAATTATTATAATTCATTGTTTATCTTCAAAAAGCATTTGATTTGAAAAGCTAGTGTCATAAAAGTTATATTAGTCTTATCTTTTCTATTTTTCACTAAAATTAACATTGAGAAAACTATTTACATACTTAAGCGGACACCTGGTAAAAGGCAAAATAAAACCATTGGTCGCTGAGACGAAAACAGACACACAAGTGAGGACTACCTACTACGTATGCAGTAACCTCACGGCTATTGCTACGAGGTACGGGGTGTTTTAAAGTTGTATATAACTATGCTCAATTCTTCATACATTGCTTGAAAACTAAATAAAATAAAGAATTCGCGCAAAACTTTATTATTATTTATTATAATAGTTTTACTCGTGCAATAAAAACTACCAAAGGTTTCATCAATATTGAGGTCCGCATGAAAATTGCTCTTTTAATTTCTATTCATTAAGCAAATTTTCGACAACTGATTTAAAACCTTGATGATTTCATTACACAAATATTAATGATCATTTTAGATGGAAATAGTTATAAGTTTATTTTGTTGTTAGAATAATAATTCCAGTGCAAGGTTGGAAACGCTAGGTCTAGAAATGGATCGGCGAACAATAATAACTAATTAATGCAGACATTACACTCTCCTTCAACCAAAAATAAAATGGCCTTTCCTATTATTAAAATTTGTTGCACATAATACAATCAGAAACAATTTTGGATACGAATATTAATACAGATTGCGTAACCATCAAATGAATAGTATGGATATAATAAGCTCTTTCGACAAATTTAAACCAATAAATGCGTCACAATATCTGAGAAGCAACTACATATAAAGCTTTTGGCGTACTCGGGTCGGCCTAGTTATGCGGTTACTCCGTACAATGAATTAACTGTCACTTAGATGTATTTACCGCTTTAAAACCGCTGGCGCAATCCGGCCCTTTTATCAGGTGTCCGCTTGAGTATAATAATTATTATGCATTGTTTATTCCGAATTGTTTTGCATGATTTTCTTGAAAATATTTCAACACATTTTTCAGTATCGTCAAAGACAGTCACGAATAAACTGCTTGAGTCGATAATTGCGCGAAATACACTGTATTAGGTTAAGCATTTAAATTTATTGAACCTTCAATCTTAAACAATAAATTAGCATAACTTGTACTGAATGTGTCATACGGTGATATTCTATATACTGTCAAAATTACATTTATTAAATTATTTGGTGAAATTAATTATGTAAAAAATATTAAAATGTGAAATAAAAACCAATTCAAGAAAAAGCAGCAAAAATGTTGTTAAATTTAACACAATTTATGTTAGTTTTTAGCTTTGTGTTGTCAATGATATTAATGGTATTAATTATTAAGCAACGTAAAAATATTTTTTTTTAAATTTTATATTCAGAATCTTTTTTACATTTATTTGTAAGCTCGATAAGTAGCGCCTCCGTAACACATCAATCACACCTCGGTTTAGTTACGGTTTGGCTGAAGTTTATTTCATCAACAAATGGAAAACAAGAACACATTTGATAACTGGCAGAGACTCGCAGAAGTCAAAGTGAGCTTCAAAAACAGCCACACATCGCATTTCCACCTGACTCGTTCCTTGCTCAATGACCTACATCTCCTGAGGAAAGATGTGGTTTCTGCATCGGGATTAGATGCCAAAAAGGATCATCTATTCAGAAATTATGGCACAACCTATAGGACGTTGAATCAATATGATGCAGACAAGGATTCGAGTTGGAGAAAAGGCAAAGAAACGATCGAGAAAAAGGGCAACGTTATTCGATCATTGGGTTTCATGTTCCATGACAATCTAAGCTCGGATCTTAATTCCGTGCAGGATGTTGAGGTGAAACTCAACAATTGTCTCGATATAAAACTGAATCTGTCCTTTGAACACAAATGTAGCAGAGTCGATGACTCGAACGACGTTAAATACTGGAACCAGCGCTACCGAATCTTCTCCAAATTCGACGAAGGGATTCAGATCGATAAAAGTGATTGGTCATCGGTTCTTCCCGAAACGATAGCGAAGCATATTGCATCCAGGTTTGCGGGTAAGACTGTAGTCGACGCCTTTTGTGGAGTGGGTCAGTTTGCCATTCAATTGGCCATGGTGTGCAATCGCGTCATTAGCATGGAACCCAACCCAAGAAAACTAAGAATGGCTAGTCATAATGCTCGCGTTTACGGTGTCGAAAACAAAATAACTTTCATAAACGTCGACTTCATGGAATATAGGTTGCCATGGGGAGTAGAAGTCGATGCGGTTTATCTTGGACCCAACTGGTCTGATTACTCCATCGAAGGCATTTACAGTCTTAAGTCGATTCAACCAGATTTTTCTTCAATGATTCTGAAAGCTCGACGACTCTCAGACAATGTTGCCGTCGTTCTACCTCGTAACGTGGCGGTCGACGAACTGGCGAAGCAGAACAATGGCAAGTTCGAAATCGAGCAAAACCTTGTCATTGGGAAAGTAAAGAACGTTACTGTCTACTATGGCAATTTGGTGGATGAAATGAGGTTCCCTATCTCGAAAGACGAGGTACGCAGTCCTATGAAGAACGCAGACAGCGGATATTATGGCAGGAGTGGAAAAGTGATTTACATTCCTCCGGCGGATCCGTACAAGAATTTCTACACCCACGAAAGAAAGAAGCAATACCAGCCATTCCGCCAAACCTCAAGAATCTTTTAGATTTCTTCCTCCATCTGTCGTTTATTTTATTATGCATGTGATTTTTTAAATTTTGCACTACTTTGTTCATACATTTAATGAAAATAAACTTACAAGATTTCAAAGCACCTGCTTTTTTTCTTTAAATTTTTTAATAATCGTGTCGGTCCAATAACAAATGGGAGCCTGTATAGAAATTGAATGAGGGAAGTCCTTGCTAGCGTCTGAGTACTAGTCTCTCCGGTATATGTCCAACATGGATAAAACATATATAGGACGGCATGTGTCCTAGGAGGAAGTTGAATATTATGACCTGGATAATATCCGATATGGATATCTTGAACGTTTTTGCTTTAACAACGTGATATATCTTCTTGAAAGGCTTTGTGTTCGGGTCGGCCTAGCCATGCGGTTACTTCGTCCAAAGAACTAAACAGCACTTAGTAGTCTTTACCGCTATGCAACCGCTGGCGCAATCCGTCCCTTTTACCAGGTGTCCGCTAATATACAATTATTATAATTCATTGTTTATCTTCAAAAAGCATTTGATTTGAAAAGCTAGTGTCATAAAAGTTATATTAGTCTTATCTTTTCTATTTTTCACTAAAATTAACATTGAGAAAACTATTTACATACTTAAGCGGACACCTGGTAAAAGGCAAAATAAAACCATTGGTCGCTGAGACGAAAACAGACACACAAGTGAGGACCACCTACTACGTATGCAGTAACCTCACGGCTATTGCTACGAGGTACGGGGTGTTTTAAAGTTGTATATAACTATGCTCAATTCTTCATACATTGCTTGAAAACTAAATAAAATAAAGAATTCGCGCGAAACTTTATTATTATTTATTATAATAGTTTTACTCGTGCAATAAAAACTACCAAAGGTTTCATCAATATTGAAGTCCGCATGAAAATTGCTCTTTTAATTTCTATTCATTAAGCAAATTTTCGACAACTGATTTAAAACCTTGATGATTTCATTACACAAATATTAATGATCATTTTAGATGGAAATAGTTATAAGTTTATTTTGTTGTTAGAATAATAATTCCAGTGCAAGGTTGGAAACGCTAGGTCTAGAAATGGATCGGCGAACAATAATAACTAATTAATGCAGACATTACACTCTCCTTCAACCAAAAATAAAATGGCCTTTCCTATTATTAAAATTTGTTGCACATAATACAATCAGAAACAATTTTGGATACGAATATTAATACAGATTGCGTAACCATCAAATGAATAGTATGGATATAATAAGCTCTTTCGACAAATTTAAACCAATAAATGCGTCACAATATCTGAGAAGCAACTACATATAAAGCTTTTGGCGTACTCGGGTCGGCCTAGTTATGCGATTACTTCGTACAAAGAATTAACTGTCACTTAGATGTCTTTACCGCTTTAAAACCGCTGGCGCAACCCGGCCGTTTTATCATGTGTCCGCTTAATCATATTCATTGTTTATTCTGAATTATTTTGGCATAAGCAAAATTGTAACTTGTTCTTTAATATAGAAACATTGAACGAGGCACTATGTGGTCGGGCTAGCTGTGCTGTTAATTCGTACTTACGAACTAATTGCTACTACTGGTGCAACCCGCCCTTCTTACCAGGTGTCCGCGTTATCACATGGAATACTACGGCATTGTTTAAGAATATAATGCTTTGATACAGCTTCAGCAATTCAGTGCATTTTTATGCTATTAACTGAAGTCGGACTTTCAAAACGTGGTTTAACCAAGTTGTTAAGTTTGAGAACATTTAAGATTTAACATTGAAAAATAAACTATTTTAATACTTAAGCGGACACTTAAAGGCCAAACATCAGCGGTAGCCGAGCCGCAAAATCAAATGAGTGAGTGTCAATTGCTACGCAGTAACCTCAAGCCAATTGCTTCGGGAACTCAGGGCATTGTAACGATCAGACACAGTGGCGCAACCAGCGAAAAATGCTTGGGGCTCAATAATTCGTTGGGCATCTTTGTAACTCCGAACGTGTGCCTCACTTGATTCATGCTTCACAGCCTTTTCTACAAGTTTTTTCCAATTGTTGACACCCCTTGACCTGAACCATGGACTCCTAAATGTATACCAGGACTGTCAACCTAAGCCTAAAAGTTTCGCCGATATACATCGGGAGGCCATGCGCATAGCTGTACACTTGACAGGCTAAAAACAAGCATGCATTGTTTCATTCTTCCTTTGTTTCGCATTCGCTGTACAACTGAAATATATCTTGTTCTGCTTATTTAACAAACTGTTTTCAAATCGGTCTTCTGAATATTGTGGATCATACATTGGACTATACATCATACATCTTATCAAAAAGGTTTGTAACATAGAGCTCATTTCATTTCTTAATTGTACTAATCGATATACATTGAATAAACTACATTTCAATAACAAAATTTAAGTGAATCAAGATTTGTAACTATTATATTTTAAATATCAACAGATAATATGGGTTATAAAAGTTCCATATACGGATGTAGATCTGGATACGACAAAGACGATTTCAAAAAAAATAACATAAGTCTTCACAAGTATCCACTACATGACAAAGATTTATGCCAAAAATGGGTTAGAGCCAATCCTCACATATACAAGCCAATTTCATTCATATTGAGGAATTATTTAAAAAAGAAAAACATTTTGGTTTAAGAAAAGCCTTCAAATTAACTGAAACTTCAATAAAGCCAAGTAATATTGAAAGATTATCTGTAAAACATAGCTTGGCCATTTTTAGTGAATCTACTAGAAATGCACTATTATATTATTCAGATACTAATCCAGAATGGAAGCAGACTTCCGATTTTTTATCAATAATAATTGACATGTGGAATATTTTAAATGTAAAAAGCCCTTTTAAAGGATATCATAAAAGGAATTGCCACATGGATTCAATCAAAACTAGTTCAGATTGGAAGTTAGATAAACTTAATGAATTTTTAATATTTATTCAAAAATGGGAAACATCCAAAAAACCTGGTTTAAGTAAAGAAACATTTTCTGCACTTAAACAAACAACTTCAGGCCTAATAGGTTGCTGCAAGTATTTGCTTGACAATCTGCAGCTCAATTATGTTTTGTTGGGGAGCATCCAATCAGACTATTGAATCAAGATTTGGTTGGATCAGGCAGTTGTCTGGAGGAAACTATTATGTATCCTGCAGACAGGTTTTGGAGAGTGACAAAAAGATTAGAGCAATGTCACTTTTACAATTTTCTAGCTTTACCATCGAGGAAATGGAAAATTTAGTAATTCCAACGGATGAAAAAGATGATGAGCTAGAAGCCCTGGCCAATGATATCGCTGATTCTTTAGAGTTCAACACATCCATAACTAATGATGACTTGACAACATTGGCATATGTTTGTGGTGCAGTAGTTAGATCGGTTTGCAACACCACAAAATGTAAATCTTGTTCCCTTTATTTAATTGACAATCAAGATTCAGATAATGAATTACAAGTAAATTCTGATGTTTTTAAATTTTTTAATCAAATTGATCATGGTGGATTAACAAAACCAACAGAATTTGCTTGGACAGTGTGTTTGCATTCTTATAAAGTTTTTACAGAATTAAAGAATATTAAACAACTTTTTGATAAATTCATGAGTTCACGGATAGGATGTGATGGCACTTCTTAATCAATCCACCATTTATTTAGCGCCTCTACCCGAGGGCGCTCACTGGCGGCGCGAGCTGGGTTGCGAATACGACACGTAGCGACTGTTGCTTTCACCGCCGTTCGCAGGAACGTAACCCTCTGGGTCAACTCGCATGCTAATGTGAATATGAAAATCCAAAATGAATATGAATGTGAATATCCAATATGAATATGAATGTGAATATCCAAGCTGAATATGAGTAACAGATCTGAATATCCAATATCGAATATGAACGCGAATTTCAAATATGAATAACCAATATGAATCTTAATATGAACATCGAATATATAAAATGAATGTGAATATCCAATACGAATGAATGGTTGCCTAGGAAACATGAATGGGGGCAAGTTCTTTTGTTTCAACAAAAGGAAGTATATGATCATTGAGCATTTTTATGCACTTCTGAGAGTCTTGCCTCCCTTTCAAAAGCACCAATTCAGTCCTCCCAAGCGCTGAAATCCCTACCTAGACCATCACAGAACCTCCTCCATGTTTCCTGCTAAAAAACATCTCTTTCTTTTCTGAGATCATGCCAGTAGTATTTCTAATCATCTGACCCATCAAAGTTGTAATTTTTTTCTCTGAGCGTAAATTACGAGTTCCCACCTTTCATTGTAGATAACCATCTCTTTGGCCCAGAGGAGTGTTTTCTTTGTGATAGATTTTCAGCGCTGGAGCTTGCTTTTGCACTTGTATTTCAGCTGTCCACTTGAATTAAGTAAGTTGCAGACTGTCCTCACACGGACATCCAAATCCAGCTTAGCTGTTTAGACGAATATTCTCCTCATGAAGCCTCCCTGATGAGACATCTCTGAATCTGACTCGAGAGTTTTTTCGATTTTCCGCCTACATACTTTTTCCCATATGAGTCTGGATCATTTAAAAAACATTTGATGACACTTCTTGACCTATTAGACTCTTTTGCAATCTTTCTTATCAAATAGTTTGCTTTCCTGAAGGCCTTAACTTACCCTCTTTCTCCTTCTGTCAAACCTGCTTTCTTCCCCATGATGAAATGAAATTCAAAACTTCTTTTTTGAATTTCACACTCCTTTATCCAGCTTTCTTAATGACAATTTAATGTTTGATCTTTCTAATAAGACCTTGAAATTGATGAAACGGAAGCTGTCTCAACAATATTTTCAGGCCACAAATCGTTGATTTGCATAATTTACAGAAACCATTGAACCAAACGAAATGAAATTTGACGTGTTGCTTCCAAATGGGTTTTTATTTAATAACCAAAAATTGCAGCAAGATATGGTAATTTGTAAGTAAATTATTCATAAAAAGTTGGTATATTTGGAATTAAATATTCCAAGTCATGGTTGAGTTGTGACTTAACGAAGGTTGATGTTTAATAGTGATATTTTAATTATGATGATGGTGATGTTGAAGATAATGAAGAGGGTGTTGTTATTGATAGTGATGATTACTTCATCACCACCAATATAATAATTATCAAATTCAATTTAGATAAAACTCTGTGCTATGCACTTTCGTCTTCTATTCCTTTTTTTATAAGAATTATAGTTAAAAATAAATTAGTAATATATAAAAATATGGTGTTACTTTCCGATCACCCTGTGTATTGTCATTTTGTTTATTTTCAGATTGCCAGCATGGACTTCCCAGTGAAGAGTATAGCTGATACTAAAAAAATGTACAATAATATACAGTTTAACAGTTAATTTATTTATCTTCAAAATAATATAGTCACAAATTCAAAGTGTTACAATTACAAATTGTTAAACAAAATTTATTTTTGTAGGGTGTCAGGTTTTTGCATCATTTAGTATGGGAATTGTCAGAAGTTTTACAATTGTTTGCAAGGAGCAAAAAATTAGCTCAAACATCTTAATTAATCAATAGATGGCCCTTTAAACACATTAGCTACTTATTCCACAATTAAAATTAAAAACTTTCATTGTCAAAGCAATGAATGATTCCAGTTTCTAAGTTGCTTCTTGAATCCCTCATTTGGATTTGCACATGGTCGATATTTCTTCACCTCTTCAAGGGCTTCATCAAAGGTCATTCCTGATTGTTTCATTAGATAAGCAATGGCTACACTGGCTGATCTAACAAAGTAGAGCTAACTTTAGTTTAACTTAAATTATTAACTAAAACTAACCATTATTAACCATTTTAAAACTCAACCTTGAAATTCCTGCCATGCAGTGAACTAGTACTTTTCCATCGCTGGACCTTGAAGAATCTATAAATTCAAAGCATTCTTTGAGCTTGATGAGTAGATTTTCCTGTGGAATGTCTAACAAGGGCACATTGTGATAAATAAATGTATCTGGGAAATTCTCCATTTTGATAGTAGATACGTTCAAAATGTGTGTAACACCCATAGATAAAAGAAGATCTGAATTTCCTGTTACATCAGCAGAACCTAAAATTAATCAAGCAGCTTTATAATGATAACATGAAATTTTCTTTATGCAATCTTTATTCGTTAACTATACAAATCTTTAAAATAAAGACTGAGTCTACTTACCTAGGCACAAATAAGGTCGAATCTCACCAACTTGAGTATCGGGCTTAAAATCCATCACGTAAAATTGGTTACCAGTTGCCGCTAACCGAGTTTTCACGTGGTTTTTATCTTCTACATATTTGCTCCCATCTGCGGTCGTTACAAGAGTATCACTATGCCTCAAGACTTTGTTGTCGAACCTTTTTATCTCATCCTGAAAAGCCATATAGGAGTAGGAGCAACGACGCAGATATAAACAAACTGATCTTGAGGGGTCGTCTAAAAATTGCTTCTCTCCATTGAACAAGGTGTGTTGCGAAATTAATTGTTTGCCCCTATTCCACCATTACTATAAGCTACTCTTGCAATATCAACATAAACAAACAAAATTTTGTCCCGTCTTTGACCAATCTTAAAATCCTAACCTGGCCACTCCACAGCAAAATGTTCTAATTAGCGATGGTTCACCAGAGCAGCGTATCCCTTCCTGTGGGGCATCCGACCCATAGCTTCAAAGCCATTTATACCAGCTTAAAATAATATTTAAGATTTAATTATGAGACCCTTCTATTTGTTTTAAATATCATAATTATATATTAAATATATGCCTGGCATACCCGTTTTACGCTTATCCAATGACAACGACCAAATGGATACTTCTCAAATGGGCTTTGAGCAACTTAAATCTCCATTGCAAACCAAAAACCAAAAGCAACAAATTCAGATAAGTTGTTAAGTGAGCAAAGCAGAAAAGTCATTAAAAAAAACAGATCAGTCAAGAATCAGATTCAAATTAAACCAGGAATAGCAAAAATGCACAATTTTTAAGGCCAAATTTTAAGGCATTTCACTTTAAGACTCAGACACATCACGTGTTGTTGCCAATGACTTCTGAAGATGTGAAAAATCCATCTTGGCATGAACTTTCACGTATCGTGATGGTGCAAGAGTTTGCAGTAACGTCAGTAATGCAGACTTTGTCCAAGAGGTGTCTTGAGCTCTCCGGAATCCGCCAAATCGCATCGGATGCAGAATTCTCGACCAACAGGTGACTGCCATCACTAATAACTTCGTTGCCTGTTTTTGATGACAATATTTCTTTAGAGCCCTTCGAAGATGCCGCTAGTGGTGCGACATCATCCCTGATTTTGTTCTTTGATCCTAGCGGCCTTCCTCTTTTTCTTTTTAATGAGCTGCCTTGAAGACTTGAAGTGGTGGATGATGGGATTGTGGACCTGTAGGCACCTAAAGAAAAATTCTGAAGACTCAACTGCTTTGGGGGGCGTCCTCTGCCTCTTTTAATTTGGAATTCATGGTTCTTTTTTGGCTCTGATATCTTTTGTTCTTGGTGGATTCCATTATCGATAGCTGATGGCAGACGAGGACCATGGTTAATGGAAGTCGTTTTAGATGGAGATGCATGCGAAGTAGAAGCTTCATCGACAGGAGTGTCTACCGTGCTCCTTGTGATTTTTTGTACTTTCTTTGTGATCCCCTGTTCCTTCTCGTCCAATGAACTCTGACCTTGAAAGTCCTCATCTGAGTCACTGGAAGAACTCAACTCATTATCATCTTCTATTGCATCTATTTTATTCTGGGCATCTAAGTCCTGGTAAAACAAAATATTAACAACTTCATGAGGAGTGATAATTTTTTGATTGATAAACTGATACTTCAGCCACCTTTCTTTCTGAGAGACCTTGAAGTTTTTTTCTTTTTCTTAAAAAAAAAATTATTATTATTTAATTTAATTAGCATTTTAAGCTTGGCATTTAACCAAAAATTTAACAACTACCCAAGATCATCGATTAGCTATTAAACAAGACACGTCATTTTTAACAAGTTGTCCCAATATTTCCAAAAACATTTCAACTTATTAAAAATTACCTCAACTCGAATGACTTCAGTAATCTTTCATCAAGGATATGTTCCTCTGGTTCCCAGGTGTTATATCTGAAAACACAAAAAATATACAATCATGCTACCAGTATTTAATATTTCACGTAATTTCTGACTAGAATATATTTAATAAGTTTTAAATTTTAAAAAAAATGCAATTGCATGTATCCTCACTTGCTGCTCCAGCCTTTCCATTTTACCAAATACTCAACTCTGCCCTGAAATGGTAAAGACATAGTTTTTTGTAATGCTTGAAAAAATTAAATTAGATAACTTTTGAAAATTCAAGCACAACGACAATGGAGGCAATATGTGCAATATTAATCTAAAAAAACAGATTACACAATTGTTTCTAGTCGCAGCTGACACAAATTGTCTTTGCTGTTAAGATTGATCAAAGGTCCACAATTGTATTTCTATATCATTCTTCTTTAATATTACTTATGAACGTAATATGTGTTTCCTAATTTTCAAAAATAAATGTTTAAAAACAAAACAATCACTTCAAATATAATGCATAAGTATAAGTTACATGAAAAATAATGGTTAGCTGAATTACTGCCTGTTTATTCTTTTTTTAAAATTAAAGCAAATACTAAAACAAAAACTATGAAATTTAAAAAACGAACTCTATTAATTCTTTTATTGATAAGTTTCTGTACGGCATAAATACGCTCCCCAGTGCTTGACAATTCCATCACTCCACAAAGCAACAGAACAGAGCCTTGTTGTTTACACACATCAAGTCCCGCGATTGCTTAAGATGAACTAACTTTAATGTTAAACAAATAAGTAAATGATTTAAGCAATTAAATATTTATTTAAAAAAAATTTTTAAACCAAATCTAATCATTACATTATTCAGTTACTTTTAATGCCTTAGCACAATTCTTATGGACTTTTTGATATATTCAATTAACCAGCGATTTTATGTTATAAAGACTCTTAATTTTTGCAATTTTATAATTTTATCAAATTATTAGGCTTTTTATGCATTCGTGTACAGTAAGTCGACAAAGTATTACGTTAAACTGCAAAACCAAATCGAAATTCGATGTATATAAATTTATTTACATATAAATATTGTGTATTTTATATATTTTTCTATGCAAATGTAAACCTATTAAATTTATTGCTTTTTGGGATATAATATCTCGACTAGTGCCTACGGCAGTCTCGATTCTCAATGGTCTGCAATGTTTATAATTGCCAGTTCGTAAAGAAGCAAAATGTCTAACAATAGTCAGTCCACCACCGCAATGATAACGGATTTATATGACTTGAAGGAGGAGTTAGGAAAGTGAGAATATCAATTTATCTTAAATAGTTTGTATTATTTTTTTGGCGATGACACTTATTTGCTGGTTTGAATGAGCCTCTGTTCCATCTGTTTTCAAACCTTTTAATTCTGTTTCGAATGTGTAAGTTTTTGAAGCGCGCGTCTTGTTCGTTCGAAATTTAGATCACTTCTTGACTTTTTTTTAACTTGACATAGATTTAAATAAGATTTTATCACATTTTTTGAGTTATTGTTAATATTATATACTGTTAAATACACAATAAATGTATGTTAAGAGCATTTCAAATAAAGTAGTTATTGTAGAGCCTATAAAAAAGGATGTAAAGTAGAGGCATTTGTGATTAGTGTGTTCTAATAGTCAAACTAAATTCTGCACTTTCTTAAACCAATGAATTGAATTAGTGTAAATTTATGTAAATGAACTTTTCATCTCTTAAGGAGCCATAATTAATTATTTTATCCATACAAATTACATTTCATAGAATTTGTTTTATTTAAAAAATTTCAGTTTTATAAATTAAAAAAAAATAGGTGCTTGCATTATAGATTTATTGTCAATGTTTGACACCAATTAAAAGCATCTGCTAAAAATTTCAATGGAGAATAATTGCTTTTTCCTTCCATTGTTAACTCTTTATTCCATGGTTTCAGCAGTGTGGATTTTTACAATGTTTGACATCACAATATATTTGTTTTACAGTGATTTCTTCCAGTGTCACATTGTTTAGCCTTCATTGGTGTGTCTGGGGCCCTTATTGTTATTAATTTATTTTGCCAAGCCAAAATTTATTCTTTATTAAGCAATGCTTTGTGATGCATGCATGGATTTTGTGATGCAATGTCGATGGAAGGTAATGGAGCTTGCAATTTATAATTTCACGTTGCCTTCAAAGGTGGCTCACATTAATGACTGTTGGATTCATATTTATTAACTTGGAATCGGTTTTATTGAGTAGTAATGATGTTAAATGCATTAATTAGCTCATATGACAAAATGCTTTGTAAGCCAAGCTGCATTGCTACATTTCTAATAAGTGGTTATGATTTTCAAACAGGGGTGCATTTTCGATCGTGCGAAGATGTGTTCAGAAACAGACGGGGTATGAATTTGCCGCGAAGATAATCAACACCAAGAAGTTGTCTGCACGAGGTTGCAATCCCTATGTTTGTTTGCCAATGTTTTAAAAACGTTTTGGAGGTGTAGACCTTGCAAGGATATTTTGAGTGCATTTTAGCCTTATCGCTTTCTTTATCTAATCTTAAATTATAATAATTTTATTTAGTTGTTTGCTTGTTACCTAATTAATTATTATATTGTCTGTTAATTACTATGAATTAGATGGCTGTCAAAAAGAATGGGCCATTTATTATTTTTGTGACCGTTGAAGGTTGCCTCTAAAATAATTTATCACCAATCTTCCTGTGTGGTCCCATGTCTGGTCATTGTGCTCAGTTGCTTATCTGGTTCTTGAAAAATGTCCTTTTTTAGTAAAGCATGCGAATTACTAATAAAAGTATTACTTTGGTGCCTGATCATTTTTATGATTGTAAATGCAATGATTTAAGAAATTGCAAGGTTGAACGCCTTTGCACATTCATTTGAATGTAAAGAAAACATTAATAGCAACATAATATTGGTGATTAGATGTTGAATATGCAGTCTGGTAGAACAATGCTGACAGATTATGTAACAAACTTTATCTGGTTATGAAGTTTCAAATGAAAATATCACAACTAGAAATTATCAATTACACAATATTCAATTTACCTCTTGTTATTTTACTGACTCCCATGATGCTGTTTATAATAATAATAATAATAATAATAATATTAATAACAATATTAATAATATAAGTTTGAGTTGTGCACATATGCTCTGAAACAATTCAATGGGCTCCTTTGGCTTTTATTGCAAAAACTTATTCCTCCGAGACAGAGAGAGAGAAAACAGGAAAAATATTCTATGCATCTTTAAACTCGTTTTTTAATGCTTTCATTTCAGTTCCTTCAGATAAAATATTCTATTTTGATAAACAATGATTTTAATTTCATGCAGATCATCAGAAATTGGAAAGGGAAGCAAGAATTTGCAGACTACTCAAGCATCCGAACATAGGTATGTTTTCATTGGTTGCAAAAATGACTCTTTTTTTAATTTCTGTTTTTCTGTCACTTGGTCTGTTTCTGGATGAAATGATGAATTGCCATCAGCATCATTTATAAATTTGGTGCTACTTTGACATTTCCAAGTACTTGATATTTCTCTAAAGTGTTCCAATTTAAATTTTTATCATATATCAAGCTGCACATCTGTTGAGTTGAATGTTTGACGAAGTTTTTGTATTTTTTGGTGAATGTATTTGTTTATAATCCACAAATTTATCACAAGAAAGAGAAATGGTTTATTGACTTTGGATATTGTGGTTTGGTGAAGGAAATGCATTCCTAGGAGTATTGTAAAGTTAATGACCAATTCACTATTAATTTGTTTATAGGTATAAATTGTAGACTGAAACCTTGAGACGTTTTGATAAGGCGGAGGCTGCTTTGTCTGAGCCTATTCATAGTAATTAATCTGCTAAGTTTTGACATTTACACTGTCAGGAGTGAGCAGCCTGTTGTTTCAGGTGCATTGCTGAATTTCTTCTGCTCTCAAGCAATGCTGGTCAGCGAAGTCAGCATTGATTCTGTTAATTGTCTTCATGATTCTCACCTTTTCATGTGCGCCCTTTCATTGGTGCGTGCTTTTGTGCTTCCAATCTCTTCAAGCATTGTTTCCACTCAGTTTATTGATAGATTCTGTCCTTGTGATGGTTTTTTTTACCCTATTTCATTTCCAAATCATCTCATCCAGACAGGTAATCATGATAACAGAGTGCTGGCATAATTTGTAAATATTTTATAAAAAAAATAAACAAAAATGAAATCACTTTGCACTTGTTAAATGCCTTTTGTTATTGTAAAAATGTTACATTTTATATGCTTCATGTTTCACTCCATTTATGTCTATAAATTTTGTGCATTGTTACATTTAAAATCTGAGTTTCACTTGCCTTCTCTTACAAATTTTTGTTTAGTTGAAATAATTGGTTATAGGGGCATTCTATCATCTTAAGCATAAAGTAGCTCAAGTCCATCCATTTCTGACTGTTCAACAATTGTTCTTTCTTTTTTTGTAAAAAAACAATGTAAGCTAGGCAAATCTTTACTAATGGTTTCTGTCTCCCTCTGATAGGATGACATGCATGACAACTTTTAGTGATTTTTTCTTTCTATAAGCCATTGCTTACTGTACTTGCATATGTTTTCTGTAAAAAAATTTGAAACCTAGCTTATTTTAAAAACCATTTATTTTATTTTCTAAATCTTAATTATTCTTCTTGAGAATGCACAGTCCCTTCATTGGTAGTCATAAATTATGCAGAGGAAAGGTGTGATAAATCTCTGCCATCAACTTTCACAACTGTATTCTGGAACCTTTGTTGTTTCAAGAATCTATCCCAGGAGTGCTCAGTGGTTGAAGTTGTGTGGTCCACATGTGTGGGGCACATGCATCCTGTATGCGCATCACTCACGTGAAAGTTTGATTTCAGCAATATTAGAAATAATAATAATAAAGATAAACATATCATGTTGTACCTTATTTCTTCTGCATATTTGAATTTCTGTTGCAATGAAAATTTTTTTTCTCAATTTTACTTTTGGGGATGGCATCTAAATGGAGTTTTGAATTGAGACCAGATTAATGAAATACATATGATGAAGATTGACTTCTGTCTACAAATGTGATTAAAAAACCTGAAGACATGCAGAAATTGATGCTTTCATGTAAAATTGAAAACTTGCACTTGTTTTAAGAACACTTCTAAGTCTTTCTCGGGTTTGTTGAACCTAGAATTTCGTGATTTCAGCCGCAATGGTTGCACTCAAGCCATCCTTACAAGAAATATATTCTATCAAATTGGATTATTCCACGTTGATGTTTTCCAGCGTGAAAAAAGCTTTTTTGCACACAAAAAACCTGTTGTCTCATGTGTAACTGGATCTTTCGTTTTCTGCTCAATTAAGAGCTTTTGTCTGAAGTGTCTCACAGATGTTGCCTTCTTGGATGCTTTTTTTTTGCTGGAGAGGACCTAAATCTCGTGAAATAAGGGAAGGAAGAGTATGCTTGTGAGAAATAAAATGCAGGTTGAACATCGCCATCGTTGCTCATTGCCGCTACTAAGCAATGTTCTGCAGCCAGGATAACTATCGACAGTCATCAATTTCTACATGGATGCTTTCTCACTAGCAACAAGCACTCAAAATTATGACCACAGCCCTTTTAATGTTCTCAGTAGCATATTTTCAGAACACTAGATCTTATTTTTTTTCATTTGGACACATCTTGTCAAATAATAAACAACTCAACTGCGTTAGGTTGTGAACCTCTTGAGTGCAGAAATGGTGGCAATAGCCAGTGAAGTTAGGCATTGATTTGCGTGCTCGCGATTGTCATCACTTAACTGAAGCTGTCTTTTACTAAGTGATTAGGAACCATCGAAACAAATGCTGGTGCTACCCAGTGTTAAGAATGCAAAGCACTCTAACGCTTGTTTCGTACTCTCTGGAGAGCTGTCTCAAAAAATTGTCTTAATTGCTGGTTCGTCCTGAACTTCAAATGTCACAGGTGAGTCACATCTTGAACTGATGACGCCCCAAACAGGCTTAGAAATGTGAAATGCTCCCTAATTTTATTCTTATTTAATGTTTATTAACCGTGCGCCTTTTTTTCTTTCCTAAGCATAGCTTTCAGAAATACAGCATTGCTTCTACTTATTCTCGGCTGAGATAATTATTAAAAATCAACTTAATAAATACTTCAATCAATCAAATGAAAACATGTTCTTGTAAACTGGGACTGAAGGCAGCAATATATCAAAGTCAACAGTCTGTGTGTCCAGGCTGTTATAACAATTCATGCTTTTTGGGTTCTGAGGATAGTCTTTCATGTTATCTTGATTTGTTTATTCATTTGACCAGAAGACTTCCTTTCTTGGGGACCACCGAATTTCTGTGATTATGAAAAATCTTTGGACATGATTTGTCAGTATTTGTTGGCTTAAAATTATGAATGTGTCTGCTTGTTTCTTTCCTAAAATATAATTTGGAGAGACAATTTATTCAAAGTTTTCAAACTCTTACTGAATGACTCTTTGGAAATTTTTGTAAATATTGCTGATGAATGTAATTTATTTAAATTATGTTTGTGGAGTTACTGGGGAATGTACTCAATTGATGTTTCATTTTCGGCTTAAAAAATAAAATTGCTTGTCGTTGAGAGAGGTATTTTAGAGTTCAAAGAAAGTGTCAATGAATGAATTGTTGCATGTTTTATTGCTACGCAATGTTGTTGTTGTTGTGCCACAGCTGTCTCCTGTTGAAAATATAATCGATCAATCACTGAACCCACGTGATGGCACAGTGGTCGCCTGCAAAATAATTTCTATTTCTCACGTTGATGAATTATCGACAAAATAAGTTAATAACTAAGTTAATAACGCATGCGCTAATTTATCAAAATTAAATTATAATTTCAGTTAGACTCCATGACAGCATACAAGATGAAGGCTTCCACTATCTCATCTTCGACCTGTGAGTGTCTACTTAAAATTGATTAAATATGCATGCATCATATTTTCATGTACTAAAAGCAGCTTTTACTAGCCTTTATTTGGATTGTAAGCCATCACCAACTTAAACAATGGAAAACAAAACTTAAGTTAGCAGAAGTTGTTGAATTACGTTTTGTTATTCAACTCCAAACTTCCTCATCTTTTTTCCATGCTTGGAGTGGATTAAGAGTCCCTTTTAAGCCAGGAAGTTGAATCAATGCTGGTTTCATTTAATTGCTGGTCTGGAAAGGAAATGCCTTCTGTATGGAATGAAGGAAAAAAGGAGGAGGAGGAGGAGCAAAAAGATGGGCCTTGAAACTAAAAAAAAATTTCATTCCACAGACAACCGGTGCACGTGGTTGCTTCAGAGGAATTTATTGCTCTAATGCAGGAGGCATGCAATCGAGGATAAAATCATTCTCTCTGAGTTTTTTTCAATTTGTTGTTTTGCTTGCAGTGCAAACTTTAACGATAGATATTTTTCGTCCTTTTTGCAATCAAAGGCTTTTGCACTTTAACTTGGCCGACTAGAACATGTTTCATTAATTACACTTGAAATAAAGTCTCCAAGATCACCCTTGAGCGAAAACGAAAACGAGGATAATCCACGATCTCGTCAGTCAGGATCACCTCCATTCATTAACTCCATCTATTTCCAGTTGCCCAGGGTTTTGTTCTAATTTCAGCACATTCCTCTCCAGGGCTTATAAAAGTGGATCATCTCAATTGATTGATGATACCATTTGTTTGTGAGGATTCTGCATATTCCTTGGAATCAAATTAACTTTTAATCTGAGACTGCTCCTTTGTGTTTATAAACCCTGCACCTTTATAATTAGAATTAAAAGCATAACCCATTGATTTACGAACTTTATAAAGTGCACTTAATTTTATTGCTATGTAATTATGTATTCATTGTAAAATGTCTAGTAATATTTACTATGACTTTTAATGTTCAAAATAATCATGTAATGTTAATGATACATACAGATGTTTCCTTGTCGTCGATTAATGATTCATAGACATTAAATTAGTTAAATGTTCTGTTTGTGAGTTAAAGCAAGCAGATAAAAGGTATTCCCTAGTAATTGGTCTGATGAAAACATTATTAAGCCATAGACTGCTGTAGCCTGTAGCACAAAAAAATCAAGGGCTTCCAGTAAGTTCCAACAAATAGTATAAAACGGTAAATTCCTTTCCATAATTCTCTTTTTGCCTCGGGTATGTAACTGTACGCTTTGCCCTAACCCTTAGCCTGCCAGACGAAACACAAAGCTTCAATTTTAATGTGAGCTTCCATTCCAAAAATCTTTTCAATTGGAAATTTTCCCATAAAATGTTTGGAATATTGTTGTGTTCAATGAAAGCAATCCCCAGTTTTGGATGTTGCAGATTTAACTCATGATTTACTCGTTCTCATCAGTTTTCATGATATGAAAATCAGCGCTTGTTTACATGTGACCGGTTTGTGATGCATCATGTGAAGTTTGAATTTCAAAATATCAACTTTGTTACAATTATTGGTCCCAGTTGATTTGGTTTCACTATTATGGCCTTTACACTTGCACCTGCTGTATAAGATGGGTTTGATATAGTTGATGCAAAACATAATAACAATATAATTAATTATAATTTTACAAAAATTATTAATATTAACATTTTATTTGAGAGAATTGAAGTGAAGATTCTCCTACATAATTGTTCTAACAAGTTATTTAAGACACTCTTAAATGCATCCTTAAGACTTTAAGCTGTTTGCGTTGTTTAAAGAAATCTCATAATGCTGGACGGAATCGGGATAATGATCTCAGTGTATTGACCATGAGGGATTCCGAGGGATTACCGCATGCCTTGATAATGTTTCCATTTCTCCCGAAAACAAATATTTCCTAAGGATTCTTGTGACACATAAGTAGAGGGTTATTAAGCTGTATCTCTGTGTAAATATTGTTTATGCCAAGATTTTAAACATACCATTCCTTAAAGGGGTTGTTTTTTCATTGATTCATAATCTTCATTAATTTTATTATAACGCAAATGCTTGTGTTGTTTCCAGTTGTTGTTCATTGGCTGGAAAATAGAATTGAAAGTTTAGGAGGTCATTAATATTAACAACAGTGAAGATGTTCAGGTTGTTGTTGTTTTTGTAGTGTCACAGGAGGTGAGTTGTTTGAAGACATTGTTGCCAGGGAATTCTACAGTGAGTCAGATGCCAGGTAAGTCGAATATTCATGAGTGCTTTTCAATGTGTCCATTTGTTTATGTGCGACTTATTTAAATCATTATTGATTTCAAATGATTTTGTTGTTGCTGTTGTTGTTGGGTGCAATTTGTAGTTCATGGTGATGGGACATTTTGAAGATGCTTTGATGTTTCACTTCAGTTATGTTTTTCATTTTTTTATTGAGATAATAATCATTATTTATTGCAGAATTAATAAAAGCGGGGAATTTTTTTGTCTGTCTAGTTCATACATGAATCTCGATTTATTTTCTGAATTTAATTAAGAAGTGACAAAGAGTGAAAAACACATTACATTTCTTTATACATATTTAATTAAAATTCTGCTTAATTAAGCATTTATTTTAAGGACTTTCAGAGATTTAGGTTCATTAAAAAGCTTTTTAAAAACGAGATTTAGCTTCACTGCGAATCAAAATTTCCAAATGCTTTTTTGATCACTTTCACCAGACATACGATTTATTGCTTCAAATGGAAAATAAATGAAGTCATCAATACATTAAGAAGCACTTTTACTGACCCACAAGGTTTTTTTCATTTAGGAAGCCCAGTCGTAGCCCTATTTGAGACGTACTGGCCTCCTGTGATCATAAATTTTTAGTGCGATTTTCACTGCAATTTCCACTATTGCGAGTGGAACTCAGTTTCATTCTGACCATAGATCGAACAATTTTCAACTTTCATTTGCCAATAATTTTGATTTTTTATTTTTCAAAACTTAGGAATTATTCAGCTAAAGCAGATCAGCTAGAAGATTATTTATTGACAGGCTCAAAACTTAGTCATTTAGGAATTATGATTATGATAATAATAATAATAAATTTATAAAGCGCCGTGTGCAGTGTCAGAGGCGCCTTGTTTCTGAAGTATTTGACATTCAGTCGGATTTCTTTCAAATTGTCATGACATCCCAAATTTGATGTTCACTTTCGATTTGTTCATCAAACGTCAAGCGCTTTCATTCTCTGTGACAATTGCTTGTCTTCTTTTTCTTTTTCTGGTTGTCATCTGCCAGTGCGTGGAAATGTTTCATTGTTTACCATAACTCATAATTATTGCAAAATGATTTGAAATTCCACCTACATCACCAATCCATTGCTTTGAAATTACTTTTCAGTTCTTGTATTCAATTAGTTGACATAAGCTCAGGAAGCAATTATGGGCTACTAAAACCGAGTATCCAATCGATGTGGAACCACACGCATAACACCATAAAATGATTGAAATCATTTTTTTGCACAAAGTGAAACAAAGAAACCAAAACAATGTGAGATATGCTCGCAGCCAAATGGCCCCTTTGTTTCCTGGGCTTGTAAAATTTGTAAAACTATGGGGCTGTCCAATGCACCACATCTGGCCAGAGATCTTGTTAGTTATTTCCTTGAAATTTTGAAATCTCTTTGATGTTCCTTCAGCCTGCAGCCATTTCCTTTCAAAACGTGTTCATTATCTCTTAAATATAAATGATAAAAGAAAGAGCGAGCACATGATTTGTTTGTAAATATTTACGCAAAAATTTCCTTTTCCGCCACGAGCATTCATCTTGTCAGAATATCTGAAGAAAGGAATAAGATTCAATGTTGCATTATCTATTGTCTGCCCTAATGTAAATATAATTTTTTGGCAATACATGAATCCATTTGTTCGAATTTTTTATTAACGTATTTTGTAAAAGCTTTGGCAGTTTTCAAGTATACAAATAATTCTGATTTCTCAACTAGAACGTTTTCAATAAATAGTAATGTTTTTATTATTTTTTAAAATGCGAACAAAAAGAGGCTAACATAATTAGTGCTTTTGAATTTCTTATCATCTTCACTCATTTTTGTATTTCATATTTTTCTTAGATTCTTTTCTAAGTTTTTTGTGCAATAAACTAAAATGAAAACAATGCTTGTTGAGGCTGTTTGTCACTCTTCAGTTTGGTGTTCCGCTTGTAATTCTTGTCATTTGCTATCTTGTTTATCTGTAAAAGAAGTATCTAAAATATACCTGGGAGAAATGTGATTTAAAAAAAAATCACTATATCTGTGAACCTTGATTGAAATTGATCTTCACTGGCATCCCTTGCTTACAAAACTAAAAGTCTTATTGAACTTGTATTTATGATTCATTAAATAGCAATCAATTTTAATTTTCAAGCGAAGACATTGATAAGGACCTTATGGAGTTTTGATCAATAGCTTTTGAAGTTCGTGATTCGTCGAGCACGCTGATTGATGTGCGTAATCGTGTGCCATGTTCACGTTATGGCATTCGTTTGTGCATTATTTTCACTTTAGTTTACATTTGAATTCGAAGACATGCTTGAAAACGTTTTTGAGATTATCTCAAGGAATATTAACCATAAAATGTAGTGATAATATGTTCTCTTTTCCACAGCAACTGCATGCAACAGATTCTCGAGAGTGTGGACTACTGTCATCAGATGAACATCGTGCACAGAGATCTCAAGGTTATTACTCCCTCATTTCCTTCAGTATTTTTTGTTTTTCATTTGAGAATGGAGAGCCCTCCGGGATGATGATGTCGTCTGAAAAGTTCCCATGCCGGGAATTGAATTTCCGAATGAGGTAAAAAACAGTCCATCCAGCAGGTCTCCAGATTTTATTGAGTCGACCGATCGATTCCTCATTTCCTCCCCGAAAAGCCGCTAACGATAATAATCAACCTGCGAGAGACGACGCTGTGCGTCAGGCCTTTAAACCCCTGGAATCACCTGTCGAAAATTCATGGGAATCTGTCAGCTCTCGAAATTGAATTACACTTGACGATTGATGGTCAACAGATTGTTAACAAAACACTCTTCGGTGTCGTAGACGGGCGTTAATGCATTCCCATTCCCACTGCCATTACTATCTCTCTCTTTATAATCTCTATTATAATTATATATTACAATAATATATTATTATGTAATTATATATATATATATATACATACATAAATATATATCTTCTGCGCGTGGCATCCTCCCAATATTATACATTATATAATATTATATTATATTATATTATATATATAGAGAGAGAGATAGTAATGGCAGTGGGAATGGAAGGGAGTGTTATTGAGCCCAACAGCTGATCACAGATGCTCTACTGTAGTAGTTATTCCGCTTTCTCCGCTGCTGCCGTACGAATCACAAACAAGACTTTTTCTCGTTACATATGCCAGGAATCTCGGCGCAAACCTCGAAGGCCACGTCGTGTTTACAGGCATTATCGTCATAAATAAAAAAAAAAAATCATAAATCAGAGTGCTTATGGGGCCCTAATCCATCTTCCAATTCGGGCCGTTCTTGGCTCACAAATCAGGCAAAATCAGCCATTTGTTGTTCAGTACTGTTCAACTTTACGGCCCCTTAAGCTATTCTTGGGTAAGGTTGTTTCGGTTTGAGAACTTGAATTATTACGTTGATGCAAGGTAATTGTGGGGTTGAAATCTCTGTGCGTACTCAGTCATTAACCCCATTAGTAAGATACGAAACCTTTACATTGTAGCACAATGAATGTGAAGTGAAAGGTGGTAATTATAAACAAGTTATTGATCACTTTATTATTTTAAACTTATTATTAATTTATTATAATTTATAGATAATTTAGTATTAATTAACTTATTATTTTATTATTATTAACTTTATTTATTAGTTCTAGTAATCTTCACGCGGTTGTTTTGTGTCTCCTTCATACAGCCGGAAAATCTGCTCCTGGCCAGCAAAATGAAGGGTGCAGCTGTGAAACTGGCAGATTTCGGATTGGCCATAGAGGTGCAAGGAGATCAACAGTCCTGGTTTGGTTGGTTTTTCTTCACGCTGTTGTTTTGTTTCTATCGTCGTCGACGTTGTTTTTGTTATTGTTTTTCAAAGGTATTTATATTAGTTATAATAAGTGGTGGTAAACTTTGTTGAAATTGACTAGTTTAGCACTAGTAATGGTATTACTCTTAACCTTGCTACAGTAACGTCTAGTTACATAATTAGATGATGGGGCACGCTCGCCGAAGAGTTTATTTATTTGATTGGTGAAGTGGTTGGAGAACGTGATGTCCCAGTGATCACAAGATTCTTAACTTAACTATTAAACTAAGCCTTGGTGTTAAATAATTAATTTGCGGTGTTGTTGCCGCTGGAATGGTTGATGTTGCTTGGACTCGCTAATACCTCTCTTTTACAAATCTTGAACATAATTGCGACTTTTTTCTTATTTCCTTATCATATGTAATGAGGTACTTTCTAATCTTTTCATGTTTTTACTTTTCCATAGCTTTCAAGCTATCTGATTTATTAGGCTTCACAGCTTTCACTCAAATAAATGCTTGATTTATGACAGCACATTAAATGGATGATCTTGAGCTGATTACCCCCACAGAAAGAAAGGGTACTTCTTTTACCAGTGGGCTCATGATAAAAAGTTGTTTTCGTTGAATTTCCATCACTAATTGTTCCAACTTATGATTGTATTAATCCAGATAAGTGCTTAAACCAAATTGGACTATTGAATTCTAAGCAAGGAATGTGTTATTGAAAATATTACAAATCCAGCATTACTAACCTTTTAATTAAAGCATTATAACCGATTGGAATGCAGAACATCACTGTTCTGTTCGTGAATGTGGAAGGTGTGTTATCGTAAGGAGGTCAAAAGGAGTCAAGAACCAATCGTTGGTTCCTGCTTGACCTGCAGCCATTGCGAAACCATTCATCTAATTGGCTCTTGATAGTAGCGTGCCTGTGTCTGATCTAAACTAACTTTTCATTCAGAACGACTTATTATTAAATACAGCTTAATCTAAGTCACTTCAATTCCAGTGCTTAATGTTTGGATACCCTTTTTATTATTGATTTATCACTCTTAGGTTTTCAATGAGTAAGAAATATCATTTCGAAAGAATTTATATCTTTTTTTCAACTTCCAAATAGTGCTATTCGATCCTGACACACATTTTAAGTCGGTCATCTTATATTCATACATCTTTCTTGTATTTTGCATTTTTTTTATCCATTCACAAAATATCACCCCTTTGCTCATTATTTATTACCTCATCGTTCTAACATTACGTATGCATTGGTTATCGAGCCGCTTTCCACTTTTTATTTCAGGATTCGCGGGCACTCCCGGTTATCTCTCCCCCGAGGTGCTCAGGAAGGAAGCCTACGGGAAGCCGGTGGACGTTTGGGCCTGCGGTGAGATGGAATTTCACTTTCTATTTCCATGCGTAAATTCATTTCCCGCCATAAAAACCATTTCCATCCTTATTGGCGACGGTGACGTCATTGCCTCCAAGCAATCTCGTGTGAAGTCGTTTTTGTCATCAGCGGACCAGCCTCGAGATATTTCCTGAGGAATTGTTGTTGTTGCTCAAATTGCTAATGTCGGTTTATGAATGTGTTTTGGACTGCATAAAGTGTGTTTATTATCCGGGCGCTGACGTATGCGTTCGTTAATAAGACGTATGAGCACTATGGAAGAACAATAACTCAATCATTACATTCCATCCCGCAAATCTCAATCATCATCTTGTCGTCATCAACATCATTTACATTCTCTTCATCCGCCGTGCCTTTAGCTCCGTAATTAATTTACGTCATTATCGGTATCGGCTTTATTAAATCATCATTATCGTGCATTTTTTTTACATTTTTGAATTCTCTTGACTGACTGAAACCACCTTTCGTCTGACGGTTGGCACATGGCGAGCATAGAAGCGTGTGCACGTTTCACGGTTGCTTGTTCCGAGAGCCTTTTACGAGGCCTGGCAGCAACAGCAACGACAACAACAACAGCCTCCTCTCTGTCTCGTTGATGTGATTTTATGACGCGCCATTGTCGATAAAACAGTTGTAGTTGGTGAAGCGAGATGGGACGTACTGGATTTATTTTTTGTTTTATTTTTTGTTTTCAATTTTCAAAAAATTCCAGGTGTCATTCTCTACATATTGCTGGTCGGCTATCCTCCGTTCTGGGATGAAGACCAACATCGTCTATATGCCCAGATCAAGGCAGGAGCTTTCGACGTATGTTTTTATCTTTGTTTTGTTGTTCTTTGTATAATATCTTGTGTTCAATAATAATAATAATAATAAATAATAATAATAATAATAATAATAATAATAATAATAATAATAATAATAATAATAATAATAATAATAATAATAATAATAATGATAATGATAATGATAATGATAATGATAATGATAATGATAATGATATGATAATGATAATGATAATAATAATAATAATAATAATAATAATAATAATAATAATAATAATAATATAATAATAATATATAATAATAATAATAAGTGCATGTAGTATAATAAATAATTAAATGTAAATAATACGAATACTACCTTATTTTATCATTTAGTCGTTAGTAAAATTGATGGTGATGATCATTGAACAGATATAACCAATGAATATAAAAGTTGTTGATGTGTTGGTGACTCTGAATAAGATTCCTAAGCTCTTAATCATATAATAAAATAAATAGCAACTATAATAATAATAATCATAATCATCATCATCGTCGTCGTTATCTTGGCCATCATAGATCACTATCATTGCCATTCATATCGTCATCAGAGTCAGACTCATCATCTTCATCTTCATAGTCATATTCACATTCACATTCATATTCATCCTCATCTTCATGGCTACCTCCTGCCTTCTTCGTACTCCTCTGAACATTAAGAGCATCATAAGTGGTCGACTTGGGACATCATTTTGTCTTCTCCAGCTTGTCCCATCTCTGTACCTCTATCTATCTCTCCATCTCTCTTTTCCTCGTGCTCTTACCTTCTTTTCTCCATCTCATCCTTTTCTCATGCCGTCCATCTTTCCATCGACAGCTGTTTCCGACATAGCTGGGATGCTTGGCAGCTGTTTCCATGCCTTTGATTGGTTCATCGGAAGGAAAGAAGGAAAGTAATTAATCTGTCGTTACGATTTCATAACTCCACAGGAGGAATGCACTTCCATCTCTTCTAGTTATTAATAATAACAACTGCAACAGTGATAATGCATAAATTATGTTTATTGGCAGTTAATTACGCTTCCGTTTATATTTTTATTATTATTATTATTATTATTATTAATTACCCTTTTTGTAATAATAATCCTACTTTAACCAAAACAAGGCCTGGTAATTTTTACACGCATCGAGGATAAGTTTCAAGCGATCGTTGAACCTGAAAAAAAGCACTCTTTCTAGCATGCCATTTGTCTGTCTTTCAGGCCGTTTCTGTAAATATTTAATAGTAACAATCTTTTATTCCGTTTTTATCGAAAAACCAGTTAAAACGTTAGTTTCATCATCGTCATCATCATCTCTAAGAACTTCATCAGCTTCATTATCCCACCATCATTATCATCGTCAACTTCGCCTTCAGCATCAACTTCGTTACCATCTTTATCATTGTCGTCGTCGTCGTCATCATCATCATCATCACCACCACCACCATCATCATCATCATCATCATCATCATCATCATCGTCATCATCGTCATCATCACCATCCAGTATCCTTCTCCCGAATGGGACACTGTGACAGCAGAGGCAAAGAACCTGATCAACAGCATGTTGACAGTTAATCCAGGCAAGAGGATCACTGCTGCACAGGCTCTCAAGCATCCCTGGATTAGCGTTTGTATCCATCTTCTTCGCTAATGTTTTTATTATCTCCTATTATTGTTGTTATTGTTATTATTATTATTATCATCATTATTGTCGTTATTAATATTATTTATTGTAATTGCTACATTGTTGATTTGTTACTATTATTGTCGCTGTTGTTGTTCACTCGTGGACATGCTTGAGAGGCCCACATCTATAGAAGAACCCTGGTGTGCTGTTTTTATTTTTATTTCTATTTTTCTCCTCCTTCTCCTCCTCCTCCTGCTCGTTCACACGTGCGGAAGTGGCATCATGCTTAGAAGGCAACATAAAGCAACCTAGCAACTTGTTGAAGTCATACTTAAAGATTGATGGTACTTTTTTTTTTAAATCTCAACCGAACTGCGTGCTTCAGTGACTCAGGGGAATCAGGTCGCTTAGTTGTTTTTGAATGATTTAAGTGACACTCCAACATGGAGGCACAGGAAAAGCTGTTCGTGAAACATTTCTGAAAGAAAATTTCTCACTCGAATGAAAAATGCCTTCAACAATGCCAAACTGTTTGTTGTTGTTGTTCGTTAAGCAGGTGCACGTCGTCGTTATTGTTGTAGTAGTTGTATAGAGTTGCATTCCTGAATGCCGGCGTAACTGCGTTTGGAGGAAATTGAGCGTGAATGAACAGACGATGTTTGCTGAGAACACTCTATCTCTCTTTCTAGTGGAGAGGGTGCCAGACTCAATAATGACTCAATCAAAACAGAGATTCCGAGGCGAATCTTTTCAGTTATTTTAATCTCTCAGGATCAAAAATTCTTCGAATGTCTCAGAACATCATTTCAGATATGTCTCGAAAATGTCTATTTATAAAGTTTCAATTTTTTTTTAAAGTTTAATTTCTGATTAATGTATAATTTGAAAAAATAATAGACGAATTTAACTGAAACTAAATGTTTTGAATATTAGTGGCTTAATTAAACATTGTTTTAATTGCATTTCCATAGCAACGTGAAAGAGTGGCTGCCATGGTCCATAGGCAGCAGACGGTGGACTCTCTCAAAAAGTTCAACGCACGCAGAAAATTAAAGGTTAGTAAACAATAAGTGATAAATCCATTGCACGATGATGATGATGATGGTGATGATGGTGGTGGTGGTGGTGGTGATGTCGACCATGAAAAGTTTGAGGATGATGATTTCTATAGAATAATTAAATGCATAACGATAATCGAATAGCAATAGCTAAATTGTTTTCTATTGTACCAGGGTGCCATATTGACGACCATGCTTGCTACCTGTAACTTCTCAAGTAAGTGTAATGCATGCATTCCTGCCACTAATAATAATAATAATAATAATAATAATAATATAATAATAATAATAATAATAATAATAATACTCGACGAGTAGTGAGTGAATGCGCGAATGAACTGAATGCATTGTCTTCAGACAGGAGCCTCATGGCTAAGAGGGCAGAGAAAGAGTCTTCAGAAAGTGCGGCCAATCTGGACAGTGCGGAGGATGACAGAGGGGGTGATTTATTTGTTGTTGTTGTTTTGCATTTGGCCCTTGTTGTCGTCGTTGCTGATGATTTATGCAAATATTTTATTCATCATTAATATTTTGGGTCTATCTTCTATCTTTGAGTGAAAATTTAACCTGCTCTAAATGCATGAAATACATGTCGTTAGGGACACATTTTTTAGGTAAAGACAAATAATTTTCTGGGTTATAACAATTCAATTTGCAAAACCCTTGATAGCTTCACTCATTTCTTCCTAATTCTGATCAGGCTTCTCAAAGACTCTCAAGGAGTCTTCTGCCACCAGCAGAAGTGGGGAGAACGCACAGGACGCAAAAGCACAGGATGGCAACAGCCCGTGCATCAGGACTGAGACCAACTACATCAATAATGATCGAAGTGGTTTGTACTTTTACTTTTCTCACCATATTAACCACATCTCTCCTCATAATTTAATTAGCTAATTAGCAGTGACTAATTACCTTGTTTATTAATCACCCTCCGTACCAGAGAGTCTGAGCAGTTTGCATTAAATAAAGCCCCTCTGGTCATAAATAAAAGTGTCAGCTGAGGTTATTAAAAGACCGTATAATGATAGCAATGTTCTGCTGCTCTGAATATGGCTGCCTTAATAGCATTTTCCCTTCCTCTTCTGGTGATGTATTGACTTGCTGGAACTCTGGTTTTTCCAGTTTTAACAACAATCGCTTTTGTGTTTCTCCTCATATCTATGACATCCTAAATCAACCCAGTTTTTGCAGACAATGTTTTCAAATGGAAAACGCTCCGTCAGACCAATATTTATCACTGGCCTCTCGAAACATTCAATGCATCTTGTTTTTTTGCCAATTTTTAAGCGGAGCCGTGATGATTACTTGATTTTTTATTTGAAGTCGATTCATTAATTATTCGTCATGAAACGAAATAACCTGACGTGAGGTTTAATAACCGTGATTCTACTTGTCTTGTGCTTATGTCAGCAAAATTGAAATGTTTGAACGTGATTTGCATCTTGAAGGTCGAGCCATGGAGATCATCAAGTTGACGGAGAAGATAACCTCTGCCATGATAACCGGGGACTACGAAGCATTTGTGTGAGTGTTCAATGTTACCATTCGTTATCACGTAGTGTAATAATAATTATCAAGTTAAGACAACATTAATAATAAAATTATTATAAATTTAATAGTATCTGTTGTTACAATTCTAATAACGTCAGTTAAACTCGTCACCGTTGCAATGTTTGCAAATAGCTACTTCGAGCAAAAGTGTTTCTTCCTAATAGTAAATATTTTCTCTTTACCTCGCTGGAAAGGTTGATTGTCGGGAGAATAGTCTCTTTTCAATCTCTTTTCCATTTTTCCGCCTATCTTTCTTGTTTGTAGCAAGTCATGATTAGTTGCAGCTGCCTCGTTTTCGTTTTTATCGATGACTTTCCATCTTCCCAGGCGCCTGGCAGATCCCCAGATGACTTGCTTCCTGCCCGAATCAAGTGGAAATCTCATTGAGGGTGTCTCATTCCATAAGTTCTATTTTGACAATGGTAGGCTGTTGGTTTTTTTTTGAATTGAGAATTTTACTTGTCTAACTAAGCAGAACGAAACAAAAAAAAATATGTACAACTTATAGCATTTCTTAAACATTTTGAGGGACTATATTCATGCATAGTACGAAGAAATTAAGTTGGGTTATTGTAGTTATTACTATCTGAAAATAAACCTGTAAACATCATGGGGAGTGCATTATAATCATAAGAAAACATAAATAGTGTGACTTACAAACGGTGAATTTGGTAGAGTTATTATTGACTTGGTTGAAGACAATAATGGTTAATTTTTTTCTGAGCCTGCCACTCATCGAGAGTTCGTGAATTCCTTGGTTGTTTGAGTCTCAAGATGCTTCAGTTCATTGTTTATTGAAATTGGAGGTTGTTGCTCGACAAGTGTTGTTGTAAAAGTTGTCCCACTTGAGTGCTGTGCAAATAAATAAATACATAAATAACTAAGGGTTAACCATCAATTTTTGTAAATACTATTTTTTGTTATTATGCTATTGATTACTGTAAAAGGTGTAAAATCTTGATAACATTTGTTGTATATGTATTTATTTGGTTTTCTCTGCAGAACTTTCACTTTATATTACATAAATGTGATCTACATGTTTTTTACTTTTGGCAGCAAATAGGCAATTTATTAGATTCAAATAAAAAGTAAATGAAATATTAAATTATTTTATGTTAAATTATTATTATTAAAAATTAAATAAAATGTTCTCCTTCTAAGCAGTCAACACAAAAAGCACGAAGCAGGCTAATACTTACATACTCAACCCGCACGTCTGCTTCTTGGCTGAAGATGCTGCTTGCATTGCCTACAAAAGGCTCACTCAGTACATTGACAAGTCAGTTGTTATAGTTCTTGTGTTTTGTACAGAGATGTGCAATTTTGAGTTGCCAATAAATTATTTTTGAATCGGATTATGTAGATTTATGAAACGGGTCTTAAAATATCTTATTGAATAATATTTTGTTTCATGTAGTTTTATGATTTATACTTAATGTTAGTTATTCCTATCACTTCAACATACCTTAGAAACCTTACTTAGTTACGTTAGATGTATTGAAATTACAAGACATGAAAGGGTATGGTCGTCCTCTAAATTCTTTATGAAAACTTTCGATTTTTACAGGAACGGAGTCCCCGTGACCGTCCATTCAGAAGAGACTCGTTTGTGGCAGAAACAGGGAGGCAGGTGGCTCAGCGTGCACTACCATTGTTCAGGGGGCTCACCAGCGCCCCTGAGGAACAAATAAGTCTCAGCATTAACATCACCTAAGCACAAGGAGGAAAATTTATTGTTCTGTCTCAGCAACTGCTTCCTCCAAGTGTTAGTGGTGACTATTCTCGTCGATTGAAAATGTTTCCGCCGTCCGTCCGATGGCGCCGAGAAGAGTTTTTTGTCTTTCCATTATCTCTGTGGTGCTGACGGAGAATTTATCTCTTTGGTGTTCATTGATGATACCCTGCCGTTTCAGAACTTGACCATGACTTTGTTTCATAAAATTTAATTAGCGGCTTTAATTTAATTAAATTCAACATGTTGAATATTCTTGGAAAGTTTCAATTCATAGGCATGACTGGAAAGAGATATGTTGAGTTTCAGGTCTGCCCTTGAGTGATTTGAGACATTATAATTTCGCTCTCAAGAAATTTATCTGGGCGCTTATTCTGTTGTCCTGCACATTGAGTGTTGTTGTTCTCATCGTAATTGTTCTTCATTTTGCAAGAATTCTTAGTTAGATTCAGGTTGTTGCAGGTGTGACTGCCATCCGAGCATTTATTTATGTCCACAGTGAAATCATTTACATGATGCCACAGCTGCTGCTGTTATTTATTTGAAAGTAATTACCGATGTAAATCGCAACAAAAACTCTTCTGGCGAGACTGTCGAATATTTGACGTTTTTGGGTTTAATTTTTGAAATTCAGGCAATTTGGCATCTGAGATGTGATTGAAGCAAATTGTGGTTGATTATTGTCCTATTATAACTTTAAATCTCTTGGTGTTTTCACTTATTCAATCGTGCTATTCTCGGTCCTCGCGACTCGTAGGACAAATTTGATTGTGAATATTTTTCTATAATTTTATTGCTGATTGTAAATACTCCTGATGGATTTCCCGTTTTAGACGTCCTGTTGTGATTCTTACTTCTGTTGTTATTAACTTAAGAGAGACGTGATTTTTCTTTTTCTTAACTGTAGCCGCTTGAATTGACATTTGCAGGATGGTTCATGATCAACAATGGCTCATTCAAGACCACTTGCACGAGATTCTTTCATTTTTCTTATGTGTTTTCAATCTCTCGTCTAAAGTTCATTCTAAAGATCGCGACGCTCCGAATTGCTCGAATAAAGAGTTTAATCATTGCAATAGCTTTAATAAAATGAAAAATTCAAACAAGTTCAGGAGCACAGCGTGTTTTATTTCTCCACTCGTTTGTTTGAAAAACATCTTCCAACGTTTGAGGTCTCGTTAGCAAGTTTTGCGAGCGCACAATGCTCGCATCGGAGATTTTGCAACAATTCGTCAAATATCGTTCAGCAGCTTTTGAAGGCCCTCAGTAGTATTGCCAGTTGCCTAGGATGGTGTCCTTTATGGAGTTGACGTATTGTCCTGGAACCCAGTATAACCAGTACCTCGATGCTTCAGTCGGACCGAGTTGCAAAGCCTGTGAGAGAATGGAATAAATTGTAATTGTAATTTCGTTTATATAGCGCCATATGCATAGCGTCAGAGGTGCTTCTTGTAACCATTTATATAGCACTCCTTCCCAAGGGCGCTGGTGGCAGTGCAGGCTGGGTTTCGAACACGACACATTACGACTGTTGCCATTACCGCCGTATGCAGGCACGTAACCCATTCGGCTATCCTGCACGCCCGTCAGGAATTTACTCGACAAGCAAAAAACGGTAATTTTCAACTCCTCATCAGAGTGTCACTAACAAATAATTTAATCATTGTGTTACATTGTGATACAGATTATTGGTTTGGAGTTGTAAAAATATAGAATATGATTTCAAAAGGTATCGAGTAAGCTTCGTCACCATGATATGGTATTCCTCGTGTCCCTCGATGGGCTCGCTGATAACGTTCTTGATTGAACCAAGTCCTATCTTCTCTGTCCTCTCTAAAAGAATGTAAATGTGATTTAAAAATGGCAGAATGCAACCCTATTTACAAATCTACAATTCGAGTGGTCTTCAGCAAAATGATTAAAAAGATATCAATTGGTAACTGAAGCACATCTGACCTCCATCGCCTGATTGCTTTCTCACCTTTCGTTCCGATCCATAGCTGGTCTGTTTCTAGTTTGAAGGTGAGTCGCACCTTTCCACCAGACTTGTTGTACATGCCAGATATTGGAAATGGTGGAAGGGGTTCATGGCAGTCTTTTATTCCTGGCATGGCATCTTCTGGCACTCCATGTTTGTCCAACACAGTTTTATGAGGCTGGATGGAATTTTTAGTTACTTTGTTAGACGTTTGTATGAAGGAGACAAAGAGAAATTTATCATTTGTCGAACTTTTTTTTTGTAAAGAAGATCTCTGACATTGTTGCGGAAAAGTGTGACCAAATCCATTCACCAAATTACGTATAAATAAAATTTAACTCATGAACGAGTTCAAAAAGTTCAACCTTTTGCTTGCAAAGGGGTTCTTTCCCTGATGCCTCGGGGGCCGGAGTTTCCTTTGCAGCTTTGGGTGCTACCTGATTGACGGATAGCACGGCATTCATTGTGCTTCCGATGACCATGAGTTTTGAACCGGGCACAACTTTATTCTCTCTGAGCGTTGCATCTTCTTTCATCCTTCCTGCATGGAAAAACAAGTACATTCAAATGTTGTTGAGTTCCATTGCATTAGTCATCAATCTAATCTACCTCGAAACATAATTTTCTGCATGTTGACCGGTACGTCTGCAAATGAAAAACAGTGTATTTCTTTTGAAACGGACGGACTGTTTTTTTTAAAAAACACCAGATTAACAAAGGCTTCCAAAAGAAACCTGTTAGTTTTTCTATGTGATTCTTTAAAGATGTGACGGGATCATCTAGAGGAAATGTGACGTCGTATGTCTGTTTATTGTAAATGACTTTGAACGAGACCATCTCTTTAGTCTGGTCATTAGTTGGTTCATTTTCCTTTTGCTCTAAAAGAAAATAATGCAAGCAGCAATTAAAACCAAAACTTTCTTTCCAGTAATTTTAGTGTAGAAATATACATTAAAAGAACAAATTACTTATAAAAATGCTTGCTAAAATATCTTTCAAATAAACCAAATTAACTACTAATCACAGGAAAGATGACAATTACTAAATAAGGTTCAATAAAATAAATTTATAAATACAATTTTTTTAAACAAAATTGATACAAACCCTGTTCATTGACAACTTCTCCGTCGAAGTGGTTATCTTCAGAAACAGTCTCTTTTTCAAACTGACTTTCACTATTAGGCATATCTGACATTTCTACAATCCCCACCTTCTGATCTTAACAAATAGTAAGGCAATGTTACTTTAAAGAAACCACCAGTCCTGACTCATAACCATGTGTAATAGAAACCAATGTATCTAATACCGAGTTCTATTACAGAAATCAGCATTTCAACACCTGTATTAAACTGTTAAGTAGCGCACAGTATTTCTGCCAAACAAAACTTTTGAGTAAAAAATGAATCACTAGCCTTCGCTTTTTGAGACTCCTAAAAATCACAGCTTAGAAAAACAATTACTTAATTTAATTTCTCGAAATATATATTAATAAAGACACAATAAAGCGCAGTATACAAAACAGAAAGCAAAATAACGTTCGCGAACCCGTCCAATAGCATTACAGAGAATGGACATGAAATTTTAAGAAAATAGTTTTTCAATAATTGTTAAAAAGTGTATAAATTTATTTGCCACAATTCTTAATGATTAGTTTTTGTTCATTTTTTTTCATAATTTTTCAGATAATCAGCATAAATTGGTTGTTTTTCAGTCCTCACAATGAAAATTGCAATGGCAATTTTGTTATATATGTATAATATTTCATTATGTATGTATGTCTAAATGTTGAGAAACTGGTGAAAATATTAATAAAAAACAATAACTAAAATGTTATGCTCTTTTA
The DNA here is from genome assembly GCA_021613335.1 of Whitmania pigra. Classification (NCBI taxonomy): domain Eukaryota; kingdom Metazoa; phylum Annelida; class Clitellata; order Hirudinida; family Haemopidae; genus Whitmania; species Whitmania pigra. Next base: position 20,166 of record JAJTWR010000416.1, on the reverse strand, counting down.
AATTTGAGCAAGTCTGAATAAAGTTAAATTCAATCAGATATAAATGAACTGTTCAGAAAGTTGTTAATATTTACATTAGTTTTTATCACCAGTGCATTAAACATATTTTAAAATGTATTTCATTAAAATTTTTGAAGTTAAAATTACTTTTTAATGCAAGTAAAGAAAGTCCAAAGTGGACGATCAAAGTCACAAAAACGCTTAATCGACGACAATCTAAATAATTTTAATTACATTATAAATCTATTGTTTGTGTAGGAAGCTATTTTAGCATTCATTAGCAGCCTAAACTTCACAGGCGTGGCCTTGGCTATGAATATCGGATTTTCTCGTGGTTTGCTGGCGCGTATGAGGCCGGCTATCTTCAGTTCATTAGTCAAGCAGGTCCGGTGCTCCCTCCTCGTTGGTTCGGAAGTCAGACGATTCACATCATCTTCAAAAATGTCCTATTCATTCGTTGAAAAGGGCGCTCTTTATTCGCTTGATTACAGAGTATATTTTGGTGAGCAGTCATGCTTTCGTGTTTCGTCTGATTCGAGTTGGCGTTACGCCATGCTTCGCGGCTTTTTTCGAGTAAATTAGGGCTTATAACTTTGTTTTAATTGTCGGAATAAACATTTCAGTCGATAAGAATGGCCTCCATGTTTCTCCGTTTCACGACATTCCTCTTCATGCCGACAAGAGCAAGAACGTTTTCAATATGGTCGTTGAAGTACCTAGATGGACAAACGCCAAGATGGAGGTTCGTTTTCGACTTTGCCTTAGTTTTTTAGTTTCAATTGTGCTGAGGCCACATGGTCCAGTAAGCATTAAATACTTAAATTAACTGGTGAAATTTGTGAAAGTAGTAATGGAAAGTTGCAATGAAAGGAAAGTAAAATAACAATGCCAAATGCTTCTGCTGTTAAACAATCATAGACAAAATTAACTAGATAAATGAGGTGACTAATGCTTTCATATCCACATATTTTAATTGTGGTGATATTCTTACATATCCATTTAGTTTATATAGTTGTTAAGTTAAAAGTTTTAATATGCCAGTTTGATGAACTGGAAATTGTAGGTTTATGGGAGTCCATTAAATTAAATTTAGGAGAACTTTCCAAAAATCAACCTTGTGAGCATGTATGTAGCCAGATCTGGCAACAATCTGGTATCTATTAATAGGCAGATGTTGGTAGCATCTCTTTATTGATTTTTCTTCCTCAGCTCTGAGTGTTCAAGAAGTAAACAATAGGCTTGTGTCCTTTCCATGATGGAGCTCTTGGCAGAAATAATTTGCATGACATGTGTTATGTAATTAGGTGTCGAGTTATGTAACACATTTTAAATAATAGAAAGTTTAACAATACAAGTAACTTTCAAACTCTTAAGACTCACAAGCTGTACTAAATTATTATTATTTAAAGATTTTTTTTCTGTGTCTAAATGTGAGGATTGAAATAGAAATTTGAAGGCACAATAGCCTGCATGTAAAACAAACATGTCAAGTGATTAGCTCATTAGCTTTACAAGAAATAAACCTTGCTAATAAAACATTTATTTCAATATTCAATTTCAGTAATTAGTTACATGTGTAAAGCATTAAGCATTCACTGCAGATCTCCAAGGAAGACAAACTGAATCCCATCAAACAAGACATAAAGAAAGGCAAGCTAAGATTTGTGCACAATTGTTTCCCTTACAACGGGTACATCTGGAATTATGGTGCTCTGCCACAGGTTAATATTATTCCATTCCCATGACAAAAAAGTATTTTTTTATGTTTATAAGTGTTTTTAAATGTTTCCTGATGTTTCAATTTTATGATTTACGTTAGGTAATTTCTAGGTGCTTTTGAAACCAAAATAAAAATTGAAGATTAAAAGTTGAGCTAACTCATCCATTGGACACAGTTTTGTGGTTGTTGTTGGCATAAATTAAAAAAAAAATTTTTATTCAATAGACCTGGGAGGATCCCAATGTTGTGGATAAAGGTACCCTTCAGAAAGGTGACAACGATCCCATTGATGTCTGTGAGATTGGATCCAGGGTGAGTGCAGGTTTTGCAGGAAGTAATTGATTACAAGAGATTTAATGATAAAGCATACAAGTGCTCTCAGTGATAAGTTTTTCTGAGAATGGAATTTTAATTTTCTGAATGATGTCAGTGGAGGATACAAAACAATTTTGTTGCATGTGCTTGTAATTGCTGATGGAGGATTATTGTAATTATTTGTTATATGGTAGTCATTTTTGTAATATTCCAATTAAGGAAACAATAAAATTGTGATTGCTAAATACCTTTGCAATTTTCCTTTCATCGCATTGCTACCTGCATCGTGTATAATAGCATCCTTCATATCTCTGAGTTGCATTTAACACCTGTGCAGATCAAGAAACGAGGTGAAGTCGTCCAGGTAAAGGTTCTCGGAGTGCTCGGACTAATTGACGAAGGTATTCCTGCTTATTCGTGACATCACCGTCTCACCTGTTTCATGGCGATTGATTTTTTAACTTATCAACTTTTAAGCTTCTACTTAATCATCTTGAGATTCTTGGAATTTATAGATCTCTCTTGATAAGTTCTGCAGTAGAAGATTCTAATTTAGTTTTTGTTTAGTAGGATTTACTTTGAATTATGATCTGCAATTTGCATTTAATTTTGAAGGAGAGACTGACTGGAAGCTCATTGCAATTGATGTGAAGGATCCTTTGGCAGCCAAAATGAAAGGTGAACTTGATTGATCTTGCTTCATTTTCACATGGTTTCCTGTTTTTATTTTATCTTTGTGAATTTAGATGAACTTCAGATGATACCTTTCTTTATCTTGCCTCAGTTTGTTTGAATACCTGCTGTTTCTGATTCATTTCAGATATTGGAGATGTTGACAAGACCATGCCTGGATTGTTGAATGTGAGTTTGATTTCATCCTTTTTTTTATATCTTTGCAATTGTTTTTGTTCATGGCATAAAATAATTTATTGCTTAATTTTAAACATTTGCTATTAATTATCAGATGTCATTGCATACTTTATGTTCACAAAAAATGATTATTTTCTGGAATCATTGTATTCTCGACAGGCAACTCACGAGTGGTTCAAGATTTACAAGATCCCGACCGGAAAGCCGGAGAACAAATTCGCTTTCGATGGGCAATTCAAAGACCAGGTTTGATAGAAAACCTAATTAGATCAAATTAATGGCTGTTACAAAATGTATAACTAGTGTTCCTGCTCGTACAGAAATTTGCTCTCGAGGTTGTCGAACAGGCCAACCACCACTGGCTGCAGCTCATAAAAGGTGAAAGTGATAAAGGCAAAATTTCTTGGTCAGTTTTGCTTCCTTCATAAAGAATGTGAATTTTTTTCTAACATTTTAAGAGGATCTTGAGACTTGATTCACAACTTGTGAATGGTTGATTTTTTTAGCTTTCTGAGACCTTGGTGATTAATATTTTATGAGAACGGTCTTTGACCTTTGGTAGTTTGAAGATGTTCATCTTAAGTGTTGTTCGGTAGTCTGTACATAATGATGATGATTTATCAACATTATTACCATAATTATTAGGATAATTGATGTCATTAATTCAAAATTAGTTGCTGAGATAATTAGCTAAGTGATTTTATTTACTTGGTTTCACAGCTTACTTACTGAATCTGTTCACAAGAATATTTTCAAGAAAAAAATTCAATGCCATCTTAAATCTCAAATGCAAACAAGAATTGCATAATTTGATTTCAAATTTTAGCCTCAACACCACTAGAGATGGATGCGAGTCAAAAATCTCAGCTGATGAGGCAAAGGCCATTGTTGATGCTGTAAGTTGAGTTTTGCTTTCGAAAGTATTACAGGCCTAGATATCCAAGAAATTCACATTTGAATTTGAATTGCTTTGATAAAGTCTTTTTTGGAATGTTTTTTTTTTGCTTATATTATGCCTTTTGCAGGCAGAATTGTGTGCTTAAATTTATTTATTTAGAAATTATGCCTGTTCATGTTGCAATTGCACATTAGGTTTATTGAACTTTAGGACAATAAGCAATAGGTGTTGAGTTCTAATTAGGTGTGACTAAAACATAAAATGTGGTTTCCATTCCAGAAGGATGCCGATTTTCTTGGTCCTCACATTAAAACTAATTGTTTCTAATAACATCAATAAACCTACTGTATCTCTTATGATTTATAATGTTGTCATTATCTTTATTATCTTTAGAACCCTGGTCAGTCTCCTCCAAAGGACATCCCTGATGAAGGTTAATTAATAAACTGATTTAATTCCACTGAAAATAATAAATTAAAATATCTTAACCTAAATAAGCAGCAATCTTTTTAAAACATTTTTTTGTTTTTTATTTCAGTTGGAAAGTGGGAGTTTGTGAGATCGTGACTCGTCGAGAGGGAACAGTCGAAATTATAAGCATAGTCTTACTCATATCACAGGAATGTTTCGTCCTATCTCCCAGAATCTTTATCGCCAGTGTTTTAGAATTGTGTAGGCACTCAAACTTTTTCAGTTTCGTCGGTGTCATTCTAGTGTGGAAGTTGGTTGGTTGATTATAATTATGAAATAGCTAGAGAGGCTTGAAAACTTTCGCTTCATAGTTTTGATGATGGAATATCGGTGGAGGTCTGAATGGATAAATGTAAAAGTTAGGAGAGGTCGCGTGGTCCGAACATTGCGGGTACGTGGTCAAAGGCTGTGGGGAACTGAGGTGTGGGGTGTCTGCTGAGGCTGTCTGTAACTTACTTTTTTTAGTACTTGGGTGGAGTGAAGCCTCCAGACGATGATTGGCTATCAGTGGTGGATTTGGGGTGTCATGGACCTCCGTGACTTTTAAATATGAGAAAAAATGAATTAGGTTTCAGCATGGTTTGCACCGATCAGAAATTCGGTTTTTTGGTACTAAAAAGTCTTAAAATGAGGAAGGTCCTAAAACAACGAAGGTACTAAAAAATAATTTTATAAGTAACAGTTTTGTTTAAATAACAATTAGCGGGTAATTCGGACCCTTTGTTCTAGTCGCACCCAATTAAGTTTACTATAACGTTCGTTAGCTTGTCTGTTTGATACATCAAAGTCTTAATACTGTGACATCTAGTGTATATTTGTAAATATACAGGACAATTATAATGCATACAAAAGGGAGCAGACTCGATATTTTCTTCAAAGAGCGCTTGGGAAGTTGTAATGATTATACATTGATATGGAGGAACATAATAACAGTTTTGCTAACTTTGAGTCATGGTCAGGCATCTGTTGAAAAAGGTTTCTCTATATGTAAAAGTTTGATTTGGAAAAAAGATGAGCTTGAATTCAAGGACGATGAATAAAGACCATATCAACAGTGCTGAAGGTTTGGGCAATTTTAAAATTGATAAATCTACCTGAGCCATTTTAAAGCATTGAGGCAGAGGTTTCAAATTTATTTGGAAGCATTGCATGAGGAAGAGAGACAGGCAGTTGTAACCTCAAAACAAAAAGCAGATGAAGATGACATGATCGTGTTGAGGAAGAAGCTGAAAACTCAAAAATACAACAGGGATGTGATAGACTGAGAATTTCGAATATAAATGGACGAAAGTGCAAAACCAAAAATATTGATCTCTTGGTCTAGGCAAACAGCCTGAGAAAAGATAGCGAGGCAAAAGCGGTAGAAATTGCGATTTTAGATTAGTGGCGTACCAAATGTTCTTGTCGCATGGGGTCATGGGATTTGGTGTTCCAACGTCCCTCGTTACCGTTAACCTTCAAAATTTCGAAAAGCTCTCAAATATATATATATATATATATAATACGCGGAAGAACTAAAAAAAATTTCAATTTTTGGTCGACCTCTAAAAATATTTTTTTTCATAGGGGGGACTATTACAAATTTATGTTTTTTTCATGTTCGACTTTTACAAAGATATTTCACACCGTGATAGACCACTAACAAACTAATTCATCCCGCGGAAGAACCATAGAAAATTTCAATTTTTGGTCGACCCCTAAAAATCATATTTTTTCATAGGGGGGGCCATTACAAAATTTTTGTTTTTTTTTGTTTTCACTTTTACAAAGATATTTCACACGTGATAGACCCATATCAAACTAATTCATCCCGTGATAGACCCCTATGAAACAATTCATCCCGCGGAAGAACCATAGAAAATTTCAATTTTTGGTCGACCCCTAAAAATCATATTTTTTCATAGGGGGGACCATTAAAAATTTTTGTTTTTTTCAAGTTCGACTATTACAAAGATTTTCACACCGTGATAGATCACTCACAAACTAATTCATCCCGCGGAAGAACCATAGAAAATTTCAATTTTTGGTCGACCCCTAAAAATCATATTTTTTCATAGGGGGGACCATTACAAAATTTTTGTGTTTTTTTCAAGTTCGACTTTTCAAAGTTATTTCACACCGTGATAGACCCCTATCAAACTAATTTATCCCGCGGAAAGAATCATAGAAAATTTCAATTTTTGGTCGCCCATAAAAATCATATTTTTTCATAGGGGGGACCATTAAAAAATTTTTGTTTTTTTCTTGTTCGACTTTTACAAAGATATTTCACACCGTGATAGACCCACTATCAAACTAATACATCCCGCGGAAGAACCATAGAAAATTTCAATTTTTGGTCGACCCCTGAAAATCATATTTTTTCATAGGGGGACCATTACAAAATTTTTGTTTTTTTCAAGATTCGACTATTACAAAGATATTTCCCACCGCGATAGACCATATCAAACTAATTCATCCATAGACATCAAACTAATTCATCCCGCGGAAGAACCATAGAAAATTTCAATTTTTGGTCGACCCCTGAAAATCATATTTTTTCATAGGGGGGACCATTAAAATTTTTTGTTTTTTTCATGTTCGACTTTTACAAAATATTTCACACCGTGATAGACCACTAACAAACTAATTCATCCCGCGAAGAACCATAGAAAATTTCATTTTTTGGTCGACCCCTAAAAATCATATTTTTTCATAGGGGGGACCATTACAAAATTTTTGTTTTTTTCATGTTCGACTTTTACAAAGATATTTCACACCGTGATAGACCCTATCAAACTAATTTATCCCGCGGAAGAACCATAGAAAATTTCAATTTTTGGTCGACCCATAAAAATCATATTTTTTCATAGGTGGGACCATTACAAAATTAATGTTTTTTTTATGTTCAACATTTACAAAGATATTTCACACCGGGGAGAGACCCCGAAAAATAAACTTTTTTCACCGGAGAGACCCATATATACTAATTTCATGACCGCGAAAGATACCAGAGAATAATTTCATGCCGCGGTCGACCCTATAAAATCATATTTTTTCATAGGGGGGACCATAAAAATTTTTGGGGGGACCCTGTACATTTTTTCCTAGGGGGACATTAAATTTTTGTTTTTTCGACTGACTTTTACAAAAATATTTCACACCGTGATAGATCACTAACAAACTAATTCATCCCGCGGAAGAACCATAGAAAATTTCAATTTTTGGTCGACCCCTAAAAATATATTTTTTCATAGGGGGACCATTACAATAATTTTGTTTTTTTCAAGATTCGACTTTTACAAAGATATTCACACCGTGATAGACCATATCCACTATACCGTGATAGACCCCTATCAAACAATTCATCCCGCGGAAGAACCATAGAAAATTTCAATTTTTGGTCGACCCCTAAAAATCATATTTTTTCATAGGGGGGACCATTACAAAATTTTTGTTTTTTTCATGTTCGACTTTTACAAAGATATTTCACCACCGTGATAGACCCATATCAAACTAATTCATCCCGCGGAAGAACCATAGAAAATTTCAATTTTGGGTCGACCCCTAAAAATCATATTTTTTCATAGGGGGACCATTACAAAATTTTTGTTTTTTTTCAGATTCGACTTTTACAAAGATATTTCACACCGCGATAAACCCATATCAAACTAATTCATCCCGCGGAAGAACCATAGAAAATTTCAATTTTTGGTCGACCCCTAAAAATCATATTTTTTCATAGGGGGACCATTACAAAATTTTTGTTTTTTTTATGTTCGACTTTTACAAAGATATTTCACACCGTGATAGACCCATATCAAACTAATTCATCCCGTGATAGACCCATATATAACTAATTCATACCGCGGAAGAACCATAGAAAATTTCAATTTTTGGTCGACCCCTAAAAATCATATTTTTTCATAGGGGGGACCATTACAAAATTTTTTTTTTTTTATGTTCGACTTTTACAAAGATATTTCACACCGGAAGACCCCTATCAAATAATTCATCCCGTGATAGACCCATATATAACTAATTCATACCGCGGAAGAACCATAGAAAATTTCATTTTTTGGTCGACCCCTAAAAATCATATTTTTTCATAGGGGGGACCATTAAAAAATTTTTGTTTTTTTCATGTTCGACTTTTACAAAAATATTTCACACCGTGATAGATCACTAACAAACTAATACATCCCGCGGAAGAACCATAGAAAATTTCAATTTTTGGTCGACCCCTAAAAATAATATTTTTTCATAGGGGGACCATTACAAAATTTTTGTTTTTTTCAAGATTCGACTTTTACAAAGATATTTCACACCGTGATAGACCCATATCAAACTAATTCATCCCGCGGAAGAACCATAGAAAATTTCAATTTTTGGTCGACCCATAAAAATCATATTTTTTCATAGGGGGGACCATTACAAAATTTTTGTTTTTTTTATGTTCGACTTTTACAAAGATATTTCACACCGTGATAGACCCTATCAAACTAATTCTCCCGTGATAGACCCAATCAACTAATTCATACCGCGGAGAAGAACCATAGAAAATTTCATTTTTTGGTCGACCCCTAAAAATCATATTTTTTCCATAGGGGGAACCATTACAAAATTTTTGTTTTTTTCATGTTCGACTTTGCAAAGTTATTTCACACCGTGATAGACCCATATCAAACTAATTTATCCCGCGGAAGAATCATAGAAAATTTCAATTTTTGGTCGACCCATAAAAATCATTATTTTTCATAGGGGGGACCATTAAAAGATTTTTTTTTTTTTCATGTTCGACTTTTACAAAAATATTTCACACCGTGATAGACCATATCAAACTAATACATCCCGCGGAAGAACCATAGAAAATTTCAATTTTTGGTCGACCCCTAAAAATAATATTTTTTCATAGGGAGACCATTACAAAATTTTTGTTTTTTTCAAGATTCGACTTTTACAAAGATATTTCACACCGTGATAGACCCATATCAAACTAATTCATCCCGCGGAAGAACCATAGAAAATTTCAATTTTTGGTCGACCCATAAAAATCATATTTTTTCATAGGGGGACCATTACAAAATTTTTGTTTTTTTTTTATGTTCGACCTTTTACAAAGATATTTCACACCGTGATAGACCCCTATCAAATAATCATCCCGTGATAGACCATATATAAACTAATTCATACCGCGGAAGAACCATAGAAAATTTCATTTTTTGGTCGACCCCTAAAAATCATATTTTTTCATAGGGGGGACCATTACAAAATTTTTGTTTTTTTATGTTCGACTTTTACAAAGATATTTCACACCGTGATAGACCCCTATCAACTAATTCATCCCGTGATAGACCCATATATAACTAATTCATACCCGCGAAGAAGAACCATAGAAAATTTCATTTTTTGGTCGACCCCTAAAAATCATATTTTTCATAGGGGGGACCATTAAAAAATTTTTGTTTTTTTCATGTTCGACTTTTACAAAAATATTTCACACCGTGATAGACCACTAACAAACTAATACATCCCGCGGAAGAAAACATAGAAAATTTCAATTTTTGGTCGACCCCTAAAAATAATATTTTTTCATAGGGGGACCATTACAAAATTTTTGTTTTTTTCAGTTCGACTTTTACAAAGATATTTCACACCGTGATAGACCCATATCAAACTAATTCATCCCGCGGAACGAACCATAAGAAATTTTCATTTTTTGGTCGACCAGAAAAACATATTTTTTCATAGGGGGGACCATTACAAAATTTTTGTTTTTTTTTGTTCGACTTTTACAAGATATTTCACACCGTGATAGACCCCTATCAAACTAATTCATTCCCGTGATAGACCCATAGATAACCTATAGTCATACCGCGGAAGATTAGAAACCATAGAAAATTTCATTTTTTGGTCGACCCCTAAAAACCGATTTTTTTCATAGGGGGGAACCATTACAAAAATTTGTGTTTTTTCATGTTCGACCTTTTGCAAAGTTATTTCACACCGTGATAGACCCCTATCAACAATTTATCCTGCGGAAGAATCATAGAAAATTTCAAGTTTGGTCGACCCATAAAAATCATATTTTTTCATAGGGGGGACCATTACAAAATTTTTGTTTTTTTTTATGTTCGACTTTTACAAAGAGGGATTTCACACCGTGATAGACCCCTATCAAACTAATTCATCCCGTGATAGACCCATATATAACTATTCATACCGCGGAAGAACCATAGAAAATTTCATTTTTTGGTCGACCCCTAAAAATAAATTTTTTTCATAGGGAGAGACCATTACAAAATTTTTGTTTTTTTCAAGATTCGACTTTACAAAGATATTCACCACCGTGATAGACCCATATAAAACTAATACATCCCGCGGAAGAACCATAGAAAATTTCAATTTTTGGTCGACCCCTAAAAATCATATTTTTTCATAGGGGGACCATTACAAAATTTTTGTTTTTTCAAGTTCGACTTTTACAAAGATATTTCACCGTGATAGACCCATATCAAACTAATTCATCCCGCGGAAGAACCATAGAAAATTTCAATTTTTGGTCGACCCCTAAAAATCATATTTTTTCATAGGGGGACCATTACAAAATTTTTGTTTTTTTTATGTTCGACTTTTACAAAGATATTTCACACCGTGATAGACCCTATCAACTAATTCATCCCGTGATAGACCCATATATAACTAATTCATACCGCGGAAGAACCATAGAAAATTTCATTTTTTGGTCGACCCCTAAAAATCATATTTTTTCATAGGGGGGACCATTACAAAATTTTTGTTTTTTTTATGTTCGACTTTTACAAAGATATTTCACACCGTGATAGACCCCTATCAAACTAATTCATCCCGTGATAGACCCATATATAACTAATTCATACCGCGGAAGAACCATAGAAAATTTCATTTTTTGGTCGACCCCTAAAAATCATATTTTTTCATAGGGGGGACCATTAAAAAATTTTTGTTTTTTTCATGTTCGACTTTTACAAAAAATTTCACACCGTGATAGACCCCTAAAACAAACTATACATCCCGCGGAAGAACCATAGAAAATTTCAATTTTTGGTCGACCCCTAAAAATAATATTTTTTCATAGGGGGACCATTACAAAATTTTTGTTTTTTTTCAAGATTCGACTTTTACAAAGATATTTCACACCGTGATAGACCCATATCAAACTAATTCATCCCGCGGAAGAACCATAGAAAATTTCAATTTTTGGTCGACCCATAAAAATCATATTTTTTCATAGGGGGGACCATTACAAAATTTTTTGTTTTTTTTATGTTCGACTTTTACAAAGATATTTCACACCGTGATAGACCCCTATCAAACTAATTCATCCCGTGATAGACCCATATATAACTAATTCATACCGCGGAAGAACCATAGAAAATTTCATTTTTTGGTCGACCCCTAAAAATCATATTTTTTCATAGGGGGGACCATTACAAAATTTTTTGTTTTTTCATGTTCGACTTTTAGCAAAGTTATTTCACACCGTGATAGACCCCTATCAAACTAATTTATCCTGCGGAAGAATCATAGAAAATTTCAATTTTTGGTCGACCCATAAAAATCATATTTTTTCATAGGGGGGACCATTACAAAATTTTTTTTTTTTTTATGTTCGACTTTTACAAAGATATTTCACACCGTGATAGACCCCTATCAAACTAATTCATCCCGTGATAGACCCATATATAACTAATTCATACCGCGGAAGAACCATAGAAAATTTCATTTTTTGGTCGACCCCTAAAAATCATATTTTTTCATAGGGGGGACCATTACAAAATTTTGTTTTTTTCATGTTCGACTTTTGCAAAGTTATTTCACACCGTGATAGACCCCTATCAAACTAATTATCCTGCGGAAGAAATCATAGAAAAATTTCGATTTTTGGTCGACCCCTAAAACTCATATTTTTTCATACGGGGGGACCATTACAAAATTTTTGTTTTTTTCAAAATTCGACTATTACAAAGCTATTTCACACCGTGATAGACCCATATCAAACTAATTCATCCCGCGGAAGAACCATAGAAAATTTCAATTTTTGGTCGACCCCTGGAAATCATATATTTTCATAGGGGGGACCATTACAAAATTTTTGTTTTTTTCTTGTTCGACTTTTACAAAGATATTTCACACCGTGATAGACCCCTATCAAACTAATTCATCCCGTGATAGACCCCTATCAAACTAATTCATCCCGCGGAAGAACCAAAGAAAATTTCAATTTTTGGTCGACCCCTAAAAATCATATTTTTTATAGGGGGGACCATTACAAAATTTTGTTTTTTTCATGTTCGACTTTTACAAAGATATTTCACACCGTGATAGACCCCTATCAAACTAATTCATCCCGTGATCGACCCATATATAACTAATTCATTCCGCGGCGGAAGAACCATAGAAAAATTTAAATTTTTGGTCGACCATAAAACAAATATTTTTTTCATAGGGGGGACCATTACAAAAGTTTTGTTTTTTTCATGTTCGACTTTTACAAAAAAGATATTTCACACCGTGATAGACCACTAACAAACTAATTCATCCCGTGATAGACCCCTATCAAACTAATTCATCCGTGATAGGACCCATATTATAACTAATCATCCCGCGGAAGAACCATAGACAATTTCAATTTTTGGTCGAACCCTAAAAATCATATTTTTTCATTGGGGGGACCATTACAAAATTTTGTTTTTTTAAAGATTCGAATATTACAAAGATATTTCACACCGTGATAGACCCATATCAAACTAATTCATCCCGGGACAGAACCATAGAAAATTTCATTTTTTGGTCGACCCCTAAAAATCATATTTTTTCATTGGGGGGACCATTACAAAATTTTTGTTTTTTTCAAGATTCGACTATTACAAAGATATTTCACACCGTGATAGACCACTATCAAACTTAATTCATCCGCGGAAGAACCATAGAAAACTTCAATTTTTGGTCGACCCCTAAAAAAATATATTTTTTCATAGGGGGGACCATTACAAAATTTTTGTTTTTTTCATGTTACACTTTTACAAAGATATTTCACACCGTGATAGACCCATATCAAACTAATTCATCCGTGATAGACCCCTATCAAACTAATTCATCCCGCGGAAGAACCATAGCAAAATTTCAATTTTGGTTGTCGACCCCTAAAAATTCATATTTTTTCATAGGGGGGACCATTAAAAAATTTTTGTTTTTTTCATGTTCGACTTTTACAAAAATATTTCACACCGTGATAGATCACTAACAAACTAATACATCCCGCGGAAGAACCATAGAAAATTTCAATTTTTGGTCGACCCCTAAAAATAATATTTTTTCATAGGGGGACCATTACAAAATTTTTGTTTTTTTCAAGATTCGACTTTTACAAAGATATTTCACACCGTGATAGACCCATATCAAACTAATTCATCCCGCGGAAGAACCATAGTAAATTTCAATTTTTGGTCGACCCATAAAAATCATATTTTTTCATAGGGGGGACCATTACAAAATTTTTGTTTTTTTTATGTTCGACTTTTACAAAGATATTTCACACCGTGATAGACCCCTATCAAACTAATTCATCCCGTGATAGACCCATATATAACTAATTCATACGCGGAAGAAAGAAGAACCATAGAAAATTTCATTTTTTGGTCGACCCCTAAAAATCATATTTTTTCATAGGGGGGACCATTACAAAATTTTTGTTTTTTTCAAGATTCGACTATTACAAAGATATTTCACACCGTGATAGACCACTAACAAACTAATTCATCCCGCGGAAGAACCATAGAAAACTTCAATTTTTGGTCGACCCCTAAAAATCATATTTTTTCATAGGGGGGACCATTACAAAATTTTTGTTTTTTTTTTCATGTTCCACTTTTACAAAGATATTTCACACCGTGATAGACCCATATCAAACTAATCATCCCGTGATAGACCCCTATCAAACTAATTCACCCGCGGAAGAACCATAGAAAATTTCAATTTTTGGTCGACCCCTAAAAATCATATTTTTTCATAGGGGGGGGGACCATTAAAAATTTTGTTTTTTTCATGTTCGACTTTTACAAAAATATTTCACACCGTGATAGATCACTAACAAACTAATACATCGCGGAAAGAACCATAGAAAATTTCAATTTTTGGTCGACCCCTAAAAATAATATTTTTTCATAGGGGGACCATTACAAAATTTTTGTTTTTTTCAAATTCGACTTTTACAAGATATTTCACACCGTGATAGACCCATATCAACTAATTCATCCCGCGGAAGAACCATAGAAAATTTCCAATTTTTGGTCGACCCATAAAAATCATATTTTTTCATAGGGGGGCCATTACAAAATTTTTTGTTTTTTTTATGTTCGACTTTTACAAAAATATTTCACACCGTTGGATAGACCCCTATCAAACTAATTCATCCCGTGATAGACCCATATATAACTAATTCATACCGCGGAAGAACCATAGAAAATTTCATTTTTTGGTCGACCCCTAAAAATCATATTTTTTCATAGGGGGGACCATTACAAAATTTTTGTTTTTTTCATGTTCGACTTTTGCAAAGTTATTTCACACCGTGATAGACCCCTATCAAACTAATTTATCCTGCGGAAGAATCATAGAAAATTTCAATTTTTGGTCGACCCATAAAAATCATATTTTTTCATAGGGGGGACCATTACAAAATTTTTGTTTTTTTTATGTTCCGACTTTTACAAAGATATTTCACACCGTGATAGACCCCTATCAAACTAATTCATCCCGTGATAGACCCCTATCAAACTAATTCATCCCGCGGAAGAACCATAGAAAATTTCAATTTTTGGTCGACCCCTAAAAATCATATTTTTTCATAGGGGGGACCATTAAAAATTTTTGTTTTTTTCATGTTCGACTTTTACAAAAATATTTCACACCGTGATAGATCACTAACAAACTAATACATCCCGCGGAAGAACCATAGAAAATTTCAATTTTTGGTCGACCCCTAAAAATAATATTTTTTCATAGGGGGACCATTACAAAATTTTTGTTTTTTTCAAGATTCGACTTTTACAAAGATATTTCACACCGTGATAGACCCATATCAAACTAATCATTCATCCCGCGGAAGAACCATAGTAAATTTCAATTTTTGGTCGACCCATAAAAATCATATTTTTTCATAGGGGGGACCATTACAAAATTTTTGTTTTTTTTATGTTCGACTTTTACAAAGATATTTCACACCGTATAGACCCCCTATCAAACTAATTCATCCCGTGATAGACCCATATATAACTAATTCAACCGCGGAAGAACCATAGAAAATTTCATTTTTGGTCGACCCCTAAAAATCATATTTTTTCATAGGGGGGACCATTACAAAATTTTTGTTTTTTTCAAGATTCGACTATTACAAAGATATTTCACACCGTGATAGACCACTAACAAACTAATTCATCCCGCGGAAGAACCATAGAAAACTTCAATTTTTGGTCGACCCCTAAAAATCATATTTTTTCATAGGGGGGACCATTACAAAATTTTTGTTTTTTTCATGTTCCACTTTTACAAAGATATTTCACACCGTGATAGACCCATATCAAACTAATTCATCCCGTGATAGACCCCTATCAAACTAATTCATCCCGCGGAAGAACCATAGAAAATTTCAATTTTTGGTCGACCCCTAAAAATCATATTTTTTCATAGGGGGGACCATTAAAAAATTTTTTTTTTTCATGTTCGACTTTTACAAAAATATTTCACACCGTGATAGATCACTAACAAACTAATACATCCCGCGGAAGAACCATAGAAAATTTCAATTTTTGGTCGACCCCTAAAAATAATATTTTTTCATAGGGGGACCATTACAAAATTTTTGTTTTTTTCAAGATTCGACTTTTACAAAGATATTTCACACCGTGATAGACCCATATCAAACTAATTCATCCCGCGGAAGAACCATAGAAAATTTCAATTTTTGGTCGACCCCTAAAAATCATATTTTTTCATAGGGGGACCATTACAAAATTTTTGTTTTTTTTATGTTCGACTTTTACAAAGATATTTCACACCGTGATAGACCCCTATCAAACTAATTCATCCCGTGATAGACCCATATATAACTAATTCATACCGCGGAAGAACCATAGAAAATTTCATTTTTTGGTCGACCCCTAAAAATCATATTTTTTCATAGGGGGGACCATTACAAAATTTTTGTTTTTTTCATGTTCGACTTTTGCAAAGTTATTTCACACCGTGATAGACCCCTATCAAACTAATTTATCCTGCGGAAGAATCATAGAAAATTTCAATTTTTGGTCGACCCATAAAAATCATATTTTTTCATAGGGGGGACCATTACAAAATTTTTGTTTTTTTTTATGTTCGACTTTTACAAAGATATTTCACACCGTGATAGACCCCTATCAAACTAATTCATCCCGTGATAGACCCCTATCAAACTAATTCATCCCGTGATAGACCCATATATAACTAATTCATCCCGCGGAAGAACCATAGAAAATTTCAATTTTTGGTCGACCCCTAAAAATCATATTTTTTCATTGGGGGGACCATTACAAAATTTTTGTTTTTTTAAAGATTCGAATATTTCAAAGATATTTCACACCGTGATAGACCCAAATCAAACTAATTCATCCCGCGGAAGAACCATAGAAAATTTCAATTTTTGGTCGACCTCTAAAAATCATATTTTTTCATAGGGGGGACCATTACAAAATTTTTGTTTTTTTCAAGATTCGACTATTACAAAGATATTTCACACCGTGATAGACCACTAACAAACTAATTCATCCCGCGGAAGAACCATAGAAAACTTCAATTTTTGGTCAACCCCTAAAAATCATATTTTTTCATAGGGGGGACCATTACAAAATTTTTGTTTTTTTCATGTTCCACTTTTACAAAGATATTTCACACCGTGATAGACCCATATCAAACTAATTCATCCCGTGATAGACCCCTATCAAACTAATTCATCCCGCGGAAGAACCATAGAAAATTTCAATTTTTGGTCGACCCCTAAAAATAATATTTTTTCATAGGGGGGACCATTACAAAATTTTTGTTTATTTCACGTTAGACTTTTACAAAGATATTTCACACCGTGATAGACCCCTATAAAACTAATTCAACCCGTGATAGACCCATATATAACTAATTCATCCCGCGGAAGAACCATAGAAAATTTCAATTTTTGGTCGACCTCTAAAAATCATATTTTTTGATAGGGGGGACCATTACAAAATTTTTGTTTTTTTCATGTTCGACTTTTACAAAGATATTTCACACCGTGATAGACCCCTATCAAACTAATTCATCCCGTGATAGACCCATATATAACTAATTCATACCGCGGAAGAACCATAGAAAATTTCATTTTTTGGTCGACCCCTAAAAATCATATTTTTTCATAGGGGGGACCATTACAAAATTTTTGTTTTTTTCATGTTCGACTTTTGCAAAGTTATTTCACACCGTGATAGACCCCTATCAAACTAATTTATCCCGCGGAAGAACATAGAAAATTTCAATTTTTGGTCGACCCATAAAATCATATTTTTTCATAGGGGGGACCATTACAAAATTTTTGTTTTTTTTTTTATGTTCGACTTTTAACAGATTTTTTCACACACGTGATAGACCCCTATCAAACTAATTCATCCCGTGATAGACCCATATATAACTAATTCATACCGCGGAAGAACCATAGAAAATTTCATTTTTTGGTCGACCCCTAAAAATCATATTTTTTCATAGGGAGGACCATTACAAAATTTTTGTTTTTTTCATGTTCGACTTTTGCAAAGTTATTTCACACCGTGATAGACCCCTATCAAACTAATTTATCCTGCGGAAGAATCATAGAAAATTTCAATTTTTGGTCGACCCCTAAAAATCATATTTTTTCATAGGGGGGACCATTACACAATTTTTGTTTTTTTTATGTTCGACTTTTACAAAGATATTTCACACCGTGATAGACCCCTATCAAACTAATTCATCCCGTGATAGACCCATATTTAACTAATTCATACCGCGGAAGAACCATAGAAAATTTCATTTTTTGGTCGACCCCTAAAAATCATATTTTTTCATAGGGGGGACCATTACAAAATTTTTGTTTTTTTCAAAATTCGACTATTACAAAGATATTTCACACCGTGATAGACCCATATCAAACTAATTCATCCCGCGGAAGAACCATAGAAAATTTCAATTTTTGGTCGACCCCTGGAAATCATATTTTTTCATAGGGGGGACCATTACAAAATTTTGTTTTTTTCCTTGTTCGACTTTTACAAAGATATTTCACACCGTGATAGACCCCTATCAAACTAATTCATCACCGTGATAGACCCCATCAAACTAATTCACCCGCGAAAGAACCAAAGAAAATTTCAATTTTTGGTCGACCCCTAAAAATCATATTTTTTCATAGGGGGGACCATTACAAAATTTTGTTTTTTTCATGTTCGACTTTTACAAAGATATTTCACACCGTGATAGACCCCTATCAAACTAATTCATCCCGTGATAGACCCATATATAACTAATTCATCCCGCGGAAGAACCATAGAAAATTTAAATTTTTGGTCGATCCATAAAAATCATATTTTTTCATAGGGGGGACCATTACAAAAGTTTTGTTTTTTTCATGTTCGACTTTTACAAAGATATTTCACACCGTGTTAGACCACTAACAAACTAATTCATCCCGTGATAGACCCCTATCAAACTAATTCATCCCGTGATAGACCCATATATAACTAATTCATCCCGCGGAAGAACCATAGAAAATTTCAATTTTTGGTCGACCCCTAAAAATCATATTTTTTCATTGGGGGGACCATTACAAAATTTTTGTTTTTTTAAAGATTCGAATATTTCAAAGATATTTCACACCGTGATAGACCCAAATCAAACTAATTCATCCCGCGGAAGAACCATAGAAAATTTCAATTTTTGGTCGACCTCTAAAAATCATATTTTTTCATAGGGGGGACCATTACAAAATTTTTGTTTTTTTCAAGATTCGACATTACAAAGATATTTCACACACCGTGATAGACCACTAACAAACTAATTCATCCCGCGGAAGAACCATAGAAAATTTCAATTTTTGGTCGACCCCTAAAAATAAATTTTTTTTCATAGGGGGGACCATTACAAAATTTTTGTTTTTTTTCTTGTTCGACTTTACAAAGAATATTTCACACCGTGATAGACCCCTATCAAACTAATTCATCCCGCGGAAGAACCATAGAAAATTTCAATTTTTGGTCGACCCCTAAAAATCATATTTTTTGATAGGGGGGACCATTACAAAATTTTTGTTTTTTTCATGTTCGACTTTTACAAAGATATTTCACACCGTGATAGACCCATATCAAACTAACTTATCCCGCGGAAGAACCATAGAAAATTTCAATTTTTGGTCGACCCCTGGAAATCATATTTTTTCATAGGGGGGACCATTACAAAATTTTTGTTTTTTTCTTGTTCGACTTTTACAAAGATATTTCACACCGTGATAGACCCCTATCAAACTAATTCATCCCATGATAGACCCCTATCAAACTAATTCATCCCGTGATAGAACCAAAGAAAATTTCAATTTTTGGTCGACCCCTAAAAATCATATTTTTTCATAGGGGGGACCATTACAAAATTTTTGTTTTTTTCATGTTCGACTTTTACAAAGATATTTCACACCGTGATAGACCCCTATCAAACTAATTCATCCCGTGATAGACCCATATATAACTAATTCATCCCGCGGAAGAACCATAGAAAATTTAAATTTTTGGTCGATCCATAAAAATCATTTTTTTCATAGGGGGGACCATTACAAAGTTTTGTT